>JAYMFW010157710.1:0-18018 GCA_036785005.1 Tubulanus punctatus | reverse complement strand
TTTGTTTATTTTTCTAGATTAAAAAACATTTAGAATCTATAGCAATCAAACATTATATAGAAAACGATATAGGAACAGTATGAAATAGTAAACAATAAATATAGCACCATGAACAACAATTATAGTCTTGTTTGAGATATAGGTAACAAAATAGCAACATATCATTTAATGTCACAGTTCCGGCAATTTGACATTGAATTTTCTTGCCAAATGTGTTCTCCAAAAACCCCAGACTGTTTTGTGAAAATGAATCAAGCTGAGGTCAGCCTTGTTCAAATTGCCCAGGTAATGATCTCTATATTTTATAGTTTACGCCAATACGTACACCTCAATGAAGAGCAAACCTGAGAAAGTTGCTTCTAGATCGCATATAATTTAAGCCTGTTCATCGCACCAACGTGATTTTAGAGATTAAATCTGATTAAAATAAACTGAATTCCTACTTGCAAATACAATTCTAGAGTATTCTAGAATTGATGAAAGTCATTAGAGTCTGACCAGTTAATTTCACTTGCATTATATGTACATGTTTAAAGTTAATTGAAATGCAGAAGTTTGTAATAGATACAATCATGCATAAATCCAAATTAAACCGACCCAGATTAAGCAAGTTTGATTACATGTTCAAAATCCTTGATGATTGAAAAAAAGTAAGAAGTAATAAATCACTACAAAACCATAACTATAAAATACAAGATCTAAATAACAAAGGTTTGAATATGTTTTATACATTTGCTCCTCTCATGATATATCTTTGTACAAACTGGAGCTGATATCATCCAGCACTTTGTCTTGACTACAATTCACATTATATCACACTTATAAGATTAAATGCTGACACATAACCAACCAAAGAAGATTTTGAAAATTGTATAAAAAGAAAGATGAAAGTGGATTCCGTGAATAAAATCATAGCTGTCAAATATTTGATTTTATCTTCTCCGCTAGATGTCCGTAGGTAACGGTAAAACAGGTAAAACAGAACTATTCTATCTCAGGTAAGGGTAAAACAGATATATTGCTAGGAGTCAGCAGTAAGCAGTAAAAAACGCAATTATCTCCAGCTAGGTGCCAGCAGTTTACAATTAAACAAATCTTTCGCTATGTGTCAGCAGTTGAGGGTAAAGTAATAGTTTTTATCACAAGAGGCGTTTATATCTAAGCGAATCGTATCGAAGCGATTAGCTTACCGTGTACCTGTCATAAGACCTAATCGAGTCGCCCTAGATAAATGAAACGGCGTACTCGTTTGTAGTTTAAAAATGGCCGACTTGAATGAAAGTATCAAATCGTATCGAATCGTCCTCGTAAATGGCTTCACCAAATCGCTTCGATACGATTCGCTAATATAAAAACGCCTTAGCTGTCAGCAACTGACGGTATATCACAAAATTATCTCCCGCTAGGTGTCATTAGTTAACAGTAAAACAAAATATTTTCATCTCCAGCACGCCAGTGTTTCTACAGCGCTATATAGCAGTGGTTTAACTTAAATTAACGTAAGTGTCAAACCTATTGAAGTGCAACGCCAGAACTTCGTGAAGCAGCCGATATTGTGCCTGAAAGGAGATCCCAGGATTAAAATGATAAAAGATGAAAAGAACAATATGAAAATAATTAAACATTCGCAAGAAAGTTTTATTGGAAACTAGTGACCTATAGGTTCTCTCAAGAAGCCATCCGAATCTCATAGACAAAGGCCGCAATATAACCCTAGTTGCTCTTGACAAAGCTATAAATGAATTGATATATTTGAAATGCCTATGCGCTTGCGAAAACCTTGGCTCAGATTATAGACGGCCGTATCTGCATGCGTGGTACAGGGGTTAGTGCGTCTGCTAATCGTTCGAGAAGTTTGCAGTTCAAACCCCGGATGGATAATAAATGTCGGGTAACACATTAAAATGCCTCCTCCGTTCTGAAAATCCAGCAGGGTTACACTGAGACGTTAAATGCTATGATATTCACGCAGTCATACCATGTGAGAGGTACCAAGCATGAACTACAATTTGTCAGCTTTTGGTTCTGATTAGGTCAATCGTCTACTTCAAGTTCATCTATCCCGGGGTGCCCCATTGTGACTATTAAAGTTGTTGTCCTTGCTGGAAGGCACAACCCTGAGAGAAAAGTACATACGCAAGTTGGAATTATCTGTGGCCTGGTTCTTCTCATATACTGTAACTCGTTATAGATGTCGATCATTTTTACGGATGAATCTATACTTATCAGATTATACGCTCCACAGAATAGGCCAGTGCGTGTAGCCCCATCCCTGAAACAAATGATGAAATGAAAAGTAGCTAACGATGGATTATATTTACGAAATAAATGATAAATAAATGTCAACCATTATGTGTAATCTAAAGGCTTTTTTTGTTAGAGAGCGTATGTAAGCTAGTCACTATTGATTGCAGGGTTGACAATCCTTACTGACAACCTCCAATAACCGATAAATTAGTTACTACTTGCTGGGCAAAGTATTAAGTGTTTAGGGAGGATGGACATGTTTGATACGTGATCTCCAACTGCGATTTTAAGGAGATGTGACTTGCTTACCGGAGGATGACACATCCGTCTAGACTGTAAGACCTTAGGGTAGCACCATCTATATTTAACCTTATTTAGCTTTGGGGTATGAAAGTGTGTAGATCTGCAGGATTGCTAGACATACATCAGGACAATGGAAATGGAAAAGCGGACGCAGCAAAAACTATCATGGCATGTGCTCACACGAATAATTGATTAAAGTTTATTTAATGAAGTTTGTTGGAGCACACTTGCTGGTTTTGTCGGTGTGTAACAGTCCTGACTCATTCTAGAAGACGAATGGCGTCTTGGAATATAAATACCACCAAAGGTAGTATAAGCACCTGATATGAATTATGATCAAGGGGAAATGTTTTGATTGCTACCAATATCAGAGTCGCTCTGGTAAAGATTGTAATAATCGTTCTACCTGCGAAACGGAGGCACGGTTTTTGTCAACCTATGCAATTTGCTAACACGCACAATAATTGATATGGAAGTGAAATACGGAAGGGCTTTTCAATGTTTTGTGAAAGGCTGGTAAAATCTAGGTCTGTGGCAGAAATCAGAGGGGCTACTGCCCTACTAAAAGTCCTTATGGGAAACACGTGTAGATAAACAATTTGCAATTCACTCGAGCATTCCTAGTTTATCAATAATCAGAATTATTCGTGGGGTCAATGCGTGGTAACTTACATGCAGTGAACTACAATAGGTGCAGACTTTCGTTCGTCTTTCACAGTTTCCACGAGTTCAAACAGTGAATCTTTAGTCGGGACGGCCTGTGTATCATACCATTCAATGAACTGATACTGCTGCACGTATTTAACAACCTTCAAAACAGAGAAACATGCATGATGTATGAAAACATAGTTTTAGTCAACCTTGTTTGATTTAGGCCAAAGAAAATTAATGCTTTGTTTGTCATCACACTTATCCCTTTAGATATGCATATGCTTTTAATCCATGGCCTAAAAATAACACGCATATTTTTTCTATTATTGCTGTAAATGATGCAGGCGGCTTATTAAAGTGATGAAAAACACTTTTTTTCTTTGCCTTACTTCATTTGATTTATGTTGATATGTTTACGATCCTATAGTAATATTCATTTTTTATGATCATTTATCAGCCTGCCTCATGGAACTTGCCATTTCTTTTGTATACCACCAGCCTAAATACATGTCATTTCCTACAGTATATGATAAGATGTCTGAACTGTTAATTAATCCCGTATTTCATTATTATCTTAGTGAGATGGCTCCACTTCAATTCAAGAAATTTCTTACAAGTGTTCATCTTTTACATAGGCACCATCTATCTGTAGAAGATGCATATAAATTATCTTTTTAAGGTGTATATTGTGATTAATGTTTTTTCATTACTTACTCCTTCCCTTTCCACTGAGAAGCTCCGCCGAACTATAGTAGTGCTTGGCATAACGCAAGTTTTTATCAGAGTGACAGTAAACAGTCCATACTGTGTCGGGCTGGATGTGTCTGGCCAGTACTTACAATACGTCTACAGGATAAAGATGTTTGATAAATGGAGCAGAAAAATTATCTTTAATAAATCCGAACGTCGAATATTTTCGAGTTGCCAAATTAATGAAAATTCGAATGAACGAGTTCAGATGAAGTTCAGAACCAATTAGGTTTAGCTGCCACAAACCAGTCTCCGAGAATTAGTTTTCACCGATGTAGTTGAAGTCAGCAAGGCTGTCATGGGTCATGCACATTATTTTATTAACTAGGATATTCAACGTTCCTGGTGCCACCTTTATCAAGAATGCCTTCGTGACTTACCGGACTTTCTGGTGGTTCCTGGTGCATCATAACTATACACTGACAATCCTGATCAAATACCATACACCAGAATTCATTTACTGTTGTTGCTAGTGGTGTCTGGGTAGCAATGAATGCCTGCTCCTGACTACAGGTCTATAAATGTAAACAAATACAAAATTATTTTACATTAGTTAGCTTGAATGCTCTTTGAAATATGAAAGTATCTGCATTATCTTATAGAACGGTCGTCAAAATTCGTTTCCAACACTGTTATGTTAAATGAGGCTGCATCTTAATGGTACAAAAGGACATCATAGAGGAATTGTATCATTGTCGTCTATAGCAGCCTTTGTGTACATTTAGTAAAATATTTTCTCTCGAAATCCATTTGTAACTCACCCTTCTTTCATTACTAAGGCGAATACCACGCTTCTACTGTTAATACCAGGCCTGTTAGTCATCAGCTGCTACTATTGCATTATACGAATGACGCATTCCAAATTTTAGTAAATGCTCCCACAACAGTTGAAGAAATCAACACGAAGTTTGTGTCGAAATCTATTTTGAAATCTTTTAGCAAGATTCACTTATTGATCTGGCAGCGTATAGTATACACTATTCTGTTAGCATTTTAATGAGTTAGAATAGATCTTTGTTTTTGTTTGATCACCAATTGTCTTCACACTGACGACCCCGCTGTTTAGAATCTTACGTCACACTTTTGTGAGAAAAGAATATCTGAGAGTACAAGATCAAAATATGTGATACGTACATTAAGGAACGCAGCGTTGATGTATGTCGGATTTTTCAAAGGTTCTGTCACAAACTCGTCGAGTGATGGTAACGGAACTAAATCCTGTTTCTCTGGGATGATTTTGAAATGGCGAGATTTTGCTAGGTTCATGGGTAACTTAGCATATTCAACTGATTCACTGCCTTGAATGACTGTGGACGCTTTGTAAACCTAGAATTGAAATAGCACATAATTATAAAACTTCTAATGACAGTCTACCCCCAATTATCGGCTTAGTGACAACATGAAATCTGGTGGATAATAGAATGTGGGCGGATAACTGAATAAAGACCCGCTGTGCTAACTTGGCTGATGATGCTGTTGGATCTTTGACATTTGTTGGATATTAAAACGGAAACTTGCCTAGATTCATTGTTTTCTTAGTGGATTACTGTGGGGAATGCATATGAATTAAGACTTGGGACAAACATACTGTGGCGAATAGTGGTAACAGTATAATGTATAAGCATAATCACTAGTGTTACGTTAAATCTCCTAACCAATTAACCTGTGACCATTACATTACTCATTTCACCACATCCCATTTCGCTCTTCTTATTTCTTTTGTGCTAATTTGTGATAAAATGTCTTCATTTTATTTTATGATTTTATTTTTTTCGTATAGTTATCATTTTTTCGGGGTATAGTTATCACTTCATTAAGAGTGGCTACAGCCTGAGGGCTATTATTATACCCTCACTCTTGTTTGTTGATTTTTATATCTTTTTACATGTTTGATATATCTAATAATTAATAAAATAGAGTAAAATAAACTATTACATATAGTATTTAGCACTTAAATGAAAGATTACGTAAATATCTAGATATTGATTTAATTGGTGGGATAGCAAGGGTCGTTATCTATTTCCATAACAATCATTTTTCAGACGTTCACTACCAAACGATATCGGTATACATGTGGTATCATTGATAATAATGTATCATTGCATAGAAAGTATATCTGATTGCAAAGATGCACATACATACGTAGTCGGCAGTGTGGAAAAATAATGACTTACTAGGAATTGTTCTTCGATTTTGTCAGAGATTCTCAGTGAACTGGACACGATATTAGAATTACTTAGCTCGCGGAAAGACGCGTCAAATTTATCAACTTCAAGTTTCGAATTGCCGAGAACCAACTGTTCCAACATTATCTGATGCACCAGTAAGTACTGGTCCTGTGCGTAAAAAAAGAAATAACTTCAGCAAGTCCTAACAATCCGTTATTACTAAAAGATGTAGGGCATTCCAGTACGCCCAAGGCGAAACTGTACACTCCACCTAATTCGTTACATTTGGGACCATAATAGACCAATAATTCCCAAGAATATTACCAATTTCAGCAGTTTACCTACTTAATTGGGACTGAATTAAACCTAGTCTACTGTAATTGTCATGTTCTTGAGTGGGTTATTCAATATATTGATTAGATTTTGAATTTATGATGAAGATTCATCTGATTAGTATGGTATAGGCCTAATGAACTTTGCCATTTGCCCTACCCCTTATTTTATCAATTATATATCATCAAGCTTCCAGTTAATACAATTCTTCTTGCGGAGTTTTCAATGTGACTTAAACTTATGCACAAACTGATTTAACTGAGGAGCATGTGAACCTAAGATTCATGTCATCAATTATAGGGTTACGTGGCATTCTGATCGAGCACTTGCTTGGACACTTTATCAAAAGATGAGTTATATTTCATAATCTATCTTTAGAACTACACACAATCTTTTCCATGTTCCGATTGGATATCTACGACATGGACTGTTCAGTCAAAACCGCGGTGGGATAGCCAGGGTAAAACATTTAGCTCCGACACCCTGTTCCATTTCGTTCTGAAAGGGTCATTCGATTCAAATGTATTCTGACGATATCGGGATCGTGGAACACATCACGTAGTAAGTCTTGAGTTAAATCACCTCCGGAGTGAAAGGGAATTACATGAACATTAATGGAATTGGGTAAAACGTGAACGTTTTTCTGAAAGAGAAACAAACTCACAACATTTTGTATCATTTCAGGTCTTTGAGTACGCATTCGTTTGTATATTGAGTTGACGTCTACTCGATTCGTTCTGGATGCTTGATTCAACAAATATTCTACGGCCAAAAAACTGCCCGTTTGTCCACAACCAGCACTGGAAATATTCAAATACATATCAAATAAGTTGTTGATGAGATTGACTGATATTTGTGTTGGTCCCATCGTATGATGGAGGACAATTGGCTTTTTTCTATTTCAGGGTGGACAAAATTTGAAGAAGGATTATTAGGAAAATATAGGCCATATTCAAGGGTACTTGGTCTACAAAACATAAAAAGAACTACAAATATGATATTGATAGGTCATTCACATCGTTAGCAACTGTGCTTCTGGGTTGAGCTACAATGATAATACTTTGTCCATAGATGCATGTCACTAGACAAAATAAAGTGTACTAATGGTTCATCGTTATTGAATACAATTTGTTACATCAAACCTGCAAGTTTTACGAAATAAGTTTGCAGTATTCGAATTGAATCGAGTTGAATTTGTATCATCAGCGCTTGTTGTAATGAAGTTTTATCGACATGAAAAGGACAACTAATGAACCTTTTAAAGAGAACCTCACCTGCAGTGAACAACGACTGGTCCAGTCATATTGTCCATATGTTTGTGGATGAAGTTCTGCAATGTGACGACCGCCGACGCTGGGAATGGAACCCCGTAATCTGGCCAACCATGATAGTGGAAGATATTCAACTCGTGACTTTCGCAATCAGGCTAGAAAAATATCACACAGATTATCGTGAATGGATAATAACCAAATATATATATTCATGTATATGACAAGGTGAGAAAACATTCGATATCTATAGTCAGTGAAAAATTGAAAGATTAAACACCAAAAGGATTTGACGATTTATTTGAACCCTGCCAGGTCAATTGAATATTTGAAAATATCTGTGTAGAGCATGGTTTCTGGTGAAATGCTCTACACAGCAGTTTGGTTGTATGGGCGTATGAAACTGGTTAATTGTGATTCCTTTACTTTTTTCCTTATCACTCAAATCTGAAGGATTTTGTCAAATCCTGATGAACAATATCAGTGTGTGAATTCGTTGCTTACCTTCGAGATAGTGAGGTAATGACAATGTACTCTTGGTTCTGTGAATTTTTCCATTTTCTTTCGTATGGACACCGTTAAATTTCCGTACGTTTTTGCTTCTTTCATCGGCCAGTACAGAGTACATTTATCCTAAAATCAATAATGAATTACAACCAGTCGATGGATAAAAACTTCTCAAGGGGAACTGATTGACACGTAGTACCGAACGTAAGTGAATCATTCCTTCAAGAATTACTTGAATCGGCCTTGGTGGAGAGGTACAAGTTGTGTGGAACTATTTGATGTGTACTACAGTCGGCTATCATCGTGTGGCCTTTTTTTGGGAAGGTAGATGTAGTAATCGCACTTGGAACCATTTGATCTAACCCCGGTTTGGCCAATGAATAATTGATAGCACTTGATAGTCAGGCATGGAAACACAAACAGATAAACAATATGCTTCCATGGAATGGGAATGATCGATATGGATATATAGGTGTACAACTTTTTAAAAACAGCACATTCAATTCGTTATCGCAAAATGTAGATATTCGCATTATCTTCATAAGTACTCATACTACATACATTTCCATCTTTGCCTCCTTCGGTAAGATCAGTAAGGATGATAACACCCGAACACTTCAGTTGCCACAACATTCTCCAGTGATCCTTGATGGTACTTAAGAGAGGAGCTGAAGTAGTAGATTATGAACTGATTATTACTACGTGAAGAATCTATAACATCATGAATAAAAGTCAGTCGAAGACAATCAACAGGGAAATGTACAAGGTTACAATCAGAATCGATGAGAAAATGAAAGTCAAGACGTCGATCATCCGTTGTTGAATTGGAAAATGGTGAAAATACAAAATACAAGTGTCAGTGAAACTAGAATATGAAATAAAAAATGTGGCAAATAAAGTTCACCAATGAAGAGATTTAGATTTAGAATGCAAGAAAGAATTGTGTACATGAGAAATATAAAACATGAGTTGCATCAAGGAAAGTTCAATTGAATGCAATATATTCGATTTTAATGAAATTTTGAATAATATTAATATAAATAGATAAATTTTAGAAATTATGTTTTGAAAAAATTTACCTTGACAAGCGATGTACTGTTCATCTGGAGTGAATCCCTGAAACAACATTGGCTTACAGTCAAAGTCACCATCCTTTTTAAAAATGCAACAACTGAGTAAATGACATCGTTTATTGATGAATTTTAGTTCATATTCAAATGAATTGTCATCGTTCATGATGTTTAATTTGCTATTTGACCACATTATAATGATTATTTGGTCGTGCTAAATAGTTTCAACAGTTTTTGGCTCTAATTCATTTTCATTGGTAAAATCCATCACATCGACCTCTATGGAGAAGCATTACCTGAATGTAGTTAGCGTTGATATAATCAGAAAATTGATCTCCATTCTCAATATCCAGTTTAATACGAGTTGAATCAACTGTAGAGAAAATAAAATCAATTCCTTACTTGGTATAAAATTATATGACGAAAAAAGTTTCGTTTTTATAAAAGCATTCATTGGCAGTTGACTTCGGCACCAGGGAGTGGTATTTCATTCTGTATACATGTATTAGCAGTTCAATGAACATACAATATGTTTGTGAAACCCTGGTGCTTTATCTAATAAGTTATTAGTAGATGGATTAAATAAGCTACTTGTTAAAATAAGGCCTAAACCTGTAGTAAGTTGGTAAGTTGTTGGGTATAAAAGAATAAAGATGCTCTATGGTATACTGATGCGTTAGGTTCATGAGATGTGTATCAGGCTGGTCTGGCCTCGTATCCCCAGGGATCTTGAGAGGTGATGCCTCCTATATCAAGGGATCTTTGTATTTCTGCATTCAAGAGCAGATAGTTACATGTATGTTTAAATCATGTGTAAATCAGAAAAACACACTGAATGAAGTATCAAAAATAAAGACCGATGAACGCATTTTATGTTATTGATTTGCTTTAAATGTTGCCCTAGAAAATCATTAGAAAATACTGTTTGGACATAGAATGTCGCCTGCCTTAAGCAAACATCTCACGGCCTTTCCACATTTGTATGTATTGCTATCTAGATGATACACTAATTCATTGATACCTACATGCCATAATATTCCTGTATCGGTTTTTTGCCAAATTTTCGTTAAGTAACGCCACAGTATTTGCACCATTGACAGTTTTTGGTGTGGCCTGAAACGAATACAAGTAAGATTTTAATCAATATTCAAGCATCTAAACGAGTGAGTATTGATAAATGGCTAATTTTGTCCAAAGAAAGTGTTAACATATTGGTGCTTTATGAATAAAGTTTTTGAAGATGGAAGAGTAAATGATGCAAATACAACTAAAACTACAAAAATAATCAGTGTGGTACGTATTGACTTA
This sequence comes from Tubulanus punctatus, assembly GCA_036785005.1. Taxonomy (NCBI): domain Eukaryota; kingdom Metazoa; phylum Nemertea; class Palaeonemertea; order Tubulaniformes; family Tubulanidae; genus Tubulanus; species Tubulanus punctatus. The sequence goes on along the minus strand of JAYMFW010157710.1, from coordinate 7,413 downwards.
GTAATTAAGAAATAAGATAGATATTAAATCAAACGGCTTCTAACATACATCGAATTCTTCTTGCAGAAGCTTCATACCATTCTCCACCTTTTGCAGAGTGTTTTCCAGAAGATCGTGTACAGGGATGCCATCATTGTAAAGATTCTCATAGATATCTTCAACCCCTTTCAATATTGGATTTGACAAAGAAATGTGATACATTATACATAGTTATTAAAGAATGTGTGTAAATAATATATAAACACGTTTCCTTTACTTTATATTTTTGAAACTGCTATGAGAGGTCATTCCTCATAACTATTTCTAACTGAAGTTGTGCCAGAAATCTAAGAGTTCACAGTCCAACATTTGTCCAAATTTAGGTATTATTCGCCTTATCTTTCAAACAATCATCTATGAAAACGATAGAACCGTTGTTGAAAATAAGACCTTATCTATTTCATATTTAGAACATTTACCATTAACGACAGTTTTTGCAGCAGCCAGTGGTGGTGGAACACCTTTTGCATACATCGTCATATAAAGCGGTTCATTGTCAACTGCACTACTGGCAGTTTTTGGCGTGGCCTGAAATGACTAAAGTAAGATTTCAATCAATATTCAAGCATCTATACCCCTGAATTCTGAAATTTGGTTAAATTCGTCCAAAGGAAGTTTTTACATATTGGTGCTTTATGAAAAAAGTTATTGAAGATGCATGGAAGGGTAAAGATTCAATTACAACTTAAACTGGAACAAGAATATATGTGGTATGTACTGATTTACTATTTACCCTATCGACTTAGAATTTTGAACAAACTGGAAAATAATGATTAAGCTACTAAAACATCGAAAAAAAACATGAGCTCCAGATTTAGTTAATAGGATATTTCCGACATTTCCACTAAGATAACATCAAAAACATTTAGAAGATTGCAACTACCGAGGCAGCCCAATGACAAGAGCATTGATGCCAAAAATGAATCAAATGGTGGTGTGAATGGAATAAACCGTTACCCAACACAATCGGGTACGGTAGTCGGTTGTATGTGCCATTGGCCTAAGCTTGTGATTAAGAAATATGATCGATATTAAATTAAAATCCGTTTAAAACATACATCGAATTCTTCCGCCTTTCTCTGAGTGTTTTCCGGAAGATCTTGTACCAGGATGAAATCATCGGGAATTTCGTCATAGATATCCTCCACACCTTTCAATATTTGGTTTGACAAAGAAATGTGATACATTATACATAGTGATGAAATAATGTTTGTTAATGAGATATAAACCTCACTCAACTAGGATCTATTAAGTCAGGATCTTTCCTTTACTTTGGTTTTTCCCCCGAAGCTATTTCCAACTGTGGAAGATTGTGTTTGGAGCGTGACCAAGAATTCACGGTCCAATTTTGCCCGAATTAATGTAGTATTTACCGTATTTTTCAAACAATATTCTACGAAAATGATTGAATGGTTGTTTAAAATAAAGACCTACTCTACTTCAGATATAGAACATTTACCATTAACGACAGCATTTGCAGCAGCCAGTGGTGGTTGACAACCTTTCACATGACGGTTATCCATCGGCAGTTCATCGACACTTTCCTGCGTCACACGACGATCTTTATGCCTGCCAATTTAGGAAACTTCCCTTTGATTTCTCATTAATTTATCCACTCTTACAAAGTTCAAGATTTCATGTCATTCATTTACATTAAAAGTGAACGCAGTACATGCAGTCTTACCTATTTCATTAACGGGCAATTTAATTTGAAAAATTAATATCCCCTTAATTCCTCATTAACTTATTGTTTTACGAAGTTCATGTCATTCATTTATGATAAAGATGAATGACCTCATTACAATCATGTCAGAAACGGGTTTAAATGACATCAGTGCAATCAGAAATTATACTGTATATATGTATACATGTTGTATTTATTCAAGTGACTTGAGTGCATTTCAAAGAAAGGTAATCAAATTTCCAAACGAAAAAGTCAATGCCTAACAACACGACAACACATAAACATCAGTCATTAAAGCACTGGATTGATAACCTATCTATGAATAAGGAAATTCAATTCAGATAACTAATCAATAGAATTGTTGAATAAATACTCATTTTTTGGCCGTAGAATATTTGTTGAATAAATATGGACGCATTTTCATCAATCGATAATGAATAAATTGATGAAAAATGTCAACCTTACGTGATTCATAATGGACATTTGGAGAGTGGGTCACGAAGTCTTACCTGCTAACGATGTTCACAACGACTACACATATCACCACTAACAACAACAGCCCAATAACACATCCCACTATCATCACTGTATTAATTTCGTACTGAATTACAAGTATCGGTTTTGCCAAAAACTTAAAATACGTCACTGTCACTTCCTAAAAACAAAAAAGGAAAACACTGGTGCATACATCGTGACCCTTTTCCATTGGATTATGTAGGCTTTGAAGATAAAGCCTTTGGAGTAGCCGCATGTCTCTTGACTTGCACTGTTTAGTTGGTACCGACTGGTAGGACTGGAGGTTTTTTTATGCTTTTAGGCCGAAGAACAACATGCTTTTATGCTTTAAGGCCGAAGAACAACATGGAAAAATGTAAGCCGGATGCCATAATTGATCAAAAGGTACTTTAATCTATGATAGGTCTGTGCAAAAACACAGTTATTAAGCTATAGATTTTTTATAAAGATCTACATTTATCAAGTAAACCCTTGTAGATTTACCCATATTACAATTTTGGACTTGGAAAGAAATTGTAGATGGTTAAAGCACTAGAATAGATGTTATGCTTTCGATTTCACATGTGTGAGGCAACGTAGTCTACTGACAGGAAAGAACTACTTTGTAAAGCATATTGCAGTGGTGTTTAAGATTCCCAAAGTTATTTAAGATCCCTTATAATACAAGCCGCATTCATTAATAAGGCTAAAAGACAGAGCGTCCACATGACAGGACTGAAATAATTTGCTTCTTTTTCAACTCACACTATCAACTGAAGTCTCGACGCCTAGTAAAATGTCGTAAAGTACTCCTTCCTGAAGAGGAGCATTGTAATAACCACCGTAAGTGTTGCCATCACCGACTATAAACTTGGAAGGTAGTTTGGAGAAAACTGCAGCCAGATATGACATTTTCTTGAGTTTTTCTGCCTCGGTGAAATTGACATACGTCATTGAAGACGGTACTGCTGGTCTAATCCGCCCTACAGGCTGACCTAGATTCTCCACGACGATATGGTACGCACTGAAATGTAATGATAGTTATATTACATCAGTACAGTTTTAGAAAATATTCCCTATGCAATGTTTAAGAATTACAACAAGTTATACATTATACATTACTTAGAAAATCAGTAAGTATACATTCCCTTATTTCAAAGTTCAAAAATCTGACATTTAATTCTTACTGATAGTCGTGCACTAATTCAGTTAATATCAATATGGTTAAACTAAATAATCCATCGGATTAGTTGATTGTTGAATTTGCTAATCCATTTGAAAATCTACTAACTAATCGCGGAATAGTGGATTAGTGTAAACATCGAGCCCTGGTGACCAAGGTTTAGTATCGCAAGTCGACCTTAGACAATCTGATGACTTAGGCCGTGGTCACACATACGTACAACTGAATTTCTGACTGATGGCATGAATGGTTCGAGGTATTGTCATTGTTCGTGTTTCACGTTTGTATGAAAATACCTCGATCCATTCGGGGAGTCCGTCAGAAATTCAGTTCTCGTTCGATAGTGTGACTACGGCCTTAGACCGGTATATATATTTCATAATAAATATCACTGAAAAATGAAACTTCCTGTCGACTTAGACATTGACAACTAAGTCACTGATGACTCAGGTGAAGTTTAGTGTAGAACAAGTAAACCCAGCATGGATTACGAACAAACCTGATATTGTCACACCTTACTGGAGTCAGCTGAACCTCAAAGGATGTGTCTGTCACCGTTTCCATATTCACCTTTATCGGTTTGGTATTGAACGAACCTGTATGTAATAATTGAAAAAATCTCTTTTTTCAATAATATTAATTGCATTCATAGAACATATCACCATCTAGTTCAATGTTACTAGTGGAGGTGGGTTAACCCGTGTTGACACCGTCAAACAGCTGTTAGGTTCTAGTCAGTGTAAGTGTTAGCTGAGAATTGATATTTCTATGAACCCAACTTCCGTTTGTTGGAAATCGAGTCAAGTGTAATGATGGAGAACCAATAACAGTGTCTTGTATTTCAGGTACTCAAGGGGTCTAGAAAACGTGAAAAATTAAACCCTTTGATTGCATTTTAGAGGCATCCTGATGCTATGAATCCTTGATACAACCATTCATTTTCATGAAGATGTAAATGCCTCGATACTTCCCCCTAAAACTATGACTGAGCATCTCTCGAAATTAAAAACATTATTTATGCTATTATCTAATGGAAAGAATAGGTTTGAAAGACATGTAATATATTACCTCCACATAAAGTTTTAACGTTTGAAGCTAATGTTACAATCAATGCTGACTTCGACAGTTCCACGTTTTTCTTATACTTTTTAAGATACACCGCTATATTGTACGCAGTGTTTGGACTCAATCCTGTGATCCCAGCTGCAGTTTGATATTTTGAACCAAAATGTACCCATTTCGCGGTTCCATCAGGAATTATGTACCAAATATCATAGAACACAATTATATCACCATTCCCAGAATCTCTCACCGAACCGCTATAAGCTGCCCATTCTACTGTGATACTGTTTGCTGTAGATGCTGTTGTAGGAGTAGATGTTGAGGCCCATTTGAACTCTAAAGTAAAGTACAATAATCGAATATTCACTGAGTGTATGAAAACCGTTTGATTATACGTGCGATCTATAGATCCTTCCATAAAATACGGCCGAATACACACTATGATGTCATATGGTGTAAGACCCACGAAAATACAATTGAACTAATACCAATCAAAACCGTTTTTTTTCAAAAGAGCTATTGATAATGGTATTGTATTTCCCCATTTGATGTCATAACCATATGGAAGGGTCTATAGCTATCTCAACAGATTTCCCGGGATTTTCCCTGATTTCTAGCTTCTTTACAAGATTCGATGACTCTTCCCTGACTTTTGTCAAGAAAATAAAATACCATAACTGTTCCCTGATTTCTCTGTTTTCTTGGTCAGTGGTCACCTTGATGTTTAGATAATCCGTGGAGTTTGATTTCTTTCAGAGTCCATGGTTAATAATACTAGCTATAAAGTAATGAATCATATTCCATAAAGCTGTGATCATCAATACCTATTGATAGTTGTTGGTTTTGGATTTTGGTACACATAAATCATTTTATTGCGTGAACCTGAGGAAAACCATTTTTTAGAATATTTTGTGTTTAAAGTACGGATGACTCCAAGATGAACATAGTCATAAGATTAATTAACAACCCTAGATCGCGTAGAAATTTATTGATCTTACTCGGAAAGTCGGGAGACCCCAACACCTTATAATCATTGGATAAGATGACTTAAGGAAAAACTGGGTCAGGCATCACATACCTCCTTTTACAAAACCTTTACCTTGGTTCAGGTTCTATCTTAGTTAAGAGATGAAATAAAATTCATTACAGTTATCACTAAAAATCATCTATTTGGTATGTTTCTCTTGCTAGAAGATTCTGCATAGGAAAAGCTCGGTTAAGATAGGATAGATAATAATAGGTACATAAAGCCCAGTATTTAAATTATCCAGCTGATGTCTATATCATTACTGCGGAAAAGAGGAGCCATCTTCATTTACTGAGAACAATAGGATGGATTATGATAAATCCCTGACCGAGTGACATGTATGATGTAATTCATCAAATTCTCCTGCTGATGTGTATGTCATTACTGCAGAAAAGAGGAACCGTCTTCATTTACTGACCTTGTTCACATCTTGGTCCGATGTAATTAGCTAAACACCCTCTTTTACAGACACCACTTAGATAGTTACACGCTTCACCATAAACACAGCGACATTCTCGCATACAACCAAACGATACTGGTTTACCGCAATCTGCTGGAGCTGTAAAGTACAATTACAAAATTGCTTTATAATAGAAGTTGTGAGCCAATAATTTCATCCTGGAAAAGGTGTATTACGTGTATGTCTGTAGCCTGTGACTTGAACTTCAGCCAAATTCATAATTTCTGCAGCTCCAATTCCGCGATGTTGGACAGTGACATAGCGACCAATCAGAGGTGAGAGACATTTTATAATAACGTGTCCTCCACACAGAGCAGGACCTCTAAATCCACACTTTGTGTTAGATGATTGTACTGTTGCACTAGTAGTAGCATTAATGTTACCAACTCGAACTTCAAGATTATGAGATCGACGTTCTAAAAACAAAATAATAAGCCCCTGGTCTTAAATTCACCGGTAAATGATTGGTGATGGGTAATTTGACAAGGTGTTGCTGTGGCACGGTTTGGAGGTTTTCGCGCTTTTTAGAGTTTCTGATTTTCAGCAGAAACTCTATTATTATTAGCATGTTTATTATTCTATGGGCTTTCAAACAGAAAACCTCCAAAAGTCATAGTTCTCCTTCATTTCTTAACGGATTTACTTGAAACTTCCCATATTCCTAAATCATATCGATACGCATCGATGAAATGAACTTTTTTTTTATAATCACAGCCGTAAGGGTCACAGAGGGGTCTAAATGTCCAAAACCTCGTATATTTCTGACACAATATAGGGATTTACCACTCACGCTTGTGAACACGACAACAATTGCACAATACTTGAACTTGGGTATTCAAAGTGTTAATGTCATATCTCCTGATCATTCATAAACAGTCCTCCATGGGGCATTTAGGTACGGCGTCCCGCGAATTCGTGACGCAGGGCACATTTTTACGATTCAAATTTCAAATTTGAAAATAAGGAATGAATGACACCTGAATCGGTTGCCATGGTGACTACGTAACAATGAACTAATGATGTACGTAATGGTATACAGTGAATAAGGGATATCATATTACGCCAAGATAAGAATACCAAGTAATAAAACCTGATACCATTAGTTTAAACTAACTTTGAAAATATTGGATGTTTTTATTCATTCTAAAATGATGTATATATGAAAATTTGGGGTCGTTTCAGAAAGCGCCCCCTACAAGCCAAAAAATGCTATACTTAATTTGACTAGAGTTCCAACTTTGAAGCTGACTTCATACCCTAACAAAAAGTACCACTTGCCAAGCTGTACCCTTAAATAACGTATTTGGCCTATTTTGGGGTTTCGGGCCACCCACTACTATGGATATAACAGTTTCTTTCATATGGTATATTTTCATTACTATTATATTGGAATAATAACTAGAATGGAAGGACTACGCGCTATTCAAAAGCACTATACGGCATTCTAGAAGTGTGCAGTCGAC
>JAYMFW010157599.1:2011-18022 GCA_036785005.1 Tubulanus punctatus | reverse complement strand
AAGGAGGAAACCCTCACTCGTCACAGAAAGTCTTGTTCTCAGCCCAACTACCACTCGTGGTAGATTTCTATATTATTGAAGTATCCAAATTTATATTCAATTTGAAAAGCACATCATAGTTATAGTGAAATCTTGTTGATGAAGTCAGAGTAATTCAATGAGATCAGATTTGCTCGGTCAGACGAATACAGCAAACATCACGCTACATCAGCTGTCACTCGCTGCAGGCGAGCTACCGGTTCGTCTTTGTTTCTCAGTCGGTGCAAAAATTTCTACTCTTCCGTCAAAACAACAGTCGAGAAAAAACACGCAATTTAGAAAAACCATCTTCGCTAGCAGCTATGGCAATACACCGATGTAAGGTATTGCAAACAAAGCCACGTTCAATTCATCGTTCGTAGTTCGAATGGAAAAGAAAGAAAAATCCATAGCTTATTAGATCAATGCGGGTTTGAGCTCAGATTGGTAAAAGTTACGGATGTGGTAAACGAAAATCTGCAGACATGGCGTGTCAGAAAAAATAGATCACCGTAGAGTTCAATGGAAGTTCGATATCGCGTGACCTGTGGGAGAATTCTCTATAAAACAACTCCATTCGGGAAATATTGAGATTTTAGCTTAATATCGACGAGTAGGCAGCTTCAAACAGGAAATTATCAAATTGTGATTATTTCTGTTAATAGCGAATGACGTATCAAGTTGAATGATATTTCATGTTGCGATATTGAAACCGAGAAAATGCTTTTTTCTTAATTAGGTACTGTATCTGAATGATTTCTGAACTACAATTTTCTGGGTTGTTTTTGTGGCATGATGTGGTTAAACGGTCATTTGTTATAAATCTTTTGTTGGGGAAGGGAATAAAAAGTAGGCCTATTCTTGCCACCAGGGCGACGTTGGTGTAACAGGGACAAGTTATGAAATTTTACAAAAAAAAACATTTTCTGTTACAAATGTTCATTCTCTTCTCTGACGGGGTCCAACCATCTGCGTATGTAAATTGTAGCGAAAAACATTTCTACATGTACTTACAGAACGATGGTGAAACCTGGCGATTGATATACTTCCATTCTCCATTGATTTCACAAAATTGTCGCTGGACATTTCATCAAATATTTAAATAGCCACAAGAGGTTATTATATATAAGAACACATGGAAATTGCGTGGTTAAACCATATGAAAATGTGTATTTGATCTTTTCTTAATGTACAACATCAAATCATATTTATTCAAAGAATAAATATGACTTTCACGTTCAAAAGTTATGTTTCTGCTTAAAAGGCTGGATTTCATGTAGGCCCCTAATGAAAAAAGATCACACCCATAATTCGATATCACCGGATACTAATCCTTTGAGATGTTCGACTGCCAGCGAATTAGAATCGACGTAAGCTTTTCACGAAATCTTAAAAAGTGAATTCGAATCCTCATGTACAATTCTGATAATTTTTTGTCAGCCACCCACAGTAAGTAATATCCTTTTTTGAATGACAAAAGAGCCTATTTATCTATTCTTAGATTCACTGAATTTGCGTAGAAGAACTCAATATACGTCAGTACATCAAACTTTATTACAATAATGACTAGTCTCATTTCGAAGGAAATGGAAAACGCAACAGAAAAAAATTAACGACAAGTCTCTAATGGCAATGTCCATTGTTGTGTTGGCCTGGTTGACTCCACGCAGCTTCCGTCGACATGTTCGAGTTTCGTGTTTTTTTTCCGGGTTGATTATGGGAAGTGAACGGCTGTAAACAGCTGGATATTGTATCAGCTGGATCAGCTGCAAGGCTCGTGAATTCAGTCACCCCGCTGTTACTCGTTCTGTCGACAGAAATATATTCAGAATTGTCCATAAAAGTCTTATTTTTATTGTGCGACGAAGCATTGCTGGACATGTGTATATGTCACGCCAGGCCTGTGGTGCGAGGTTCTGGATTACTTTCACGGAAGAATTCTAAGTACAGTATGAAACTAACTTACTGTTACCATTCTGTCATACTTATTGTTCATAAATATGAAAGCAACATGACGACACACATTGTATTAAAGAGACAAATATCAAAACTAGTTAACGGATGAATTGTCCATATATATGCATCACTTTTTTTAGTAAAAATGCCACAAACTATTTTGAATGTAAAATATTCCACGAATCCTCTTTATCTCGGTTATCTATTTTTTTTGTAAAACAAAATTAGGATTGATGAAATATTTTATCTTATAAATTTCAAAGTGTCGATTTTTTATTTGTGGGTAGTTTTACGTAGTACATGGATACATAGCGTGTCATATACTTTACATACATTGTACGGTGTTATAATAGTAATTTTGTGAAATAAATTTCAAAATGAAAAGAAATAGAAATGTCAGTTTAAAAAATGAATGGCATCAACTTATTTCATATAGTTTCAATAATTTTTCACCTATTTCACTGTTACTATCATTTTTCAATTCAAAGCACAAACATTTCTTAAAATTGAAATTTTCCACGTGTTCTGAATCAATTTCCAAAAATATTAAAAACTGCCGCGCCCTACTATTTCTATTTTTTCATCGTTTTATACGCGTGTTGACTGGAAGGATTTATAATTGTCGATTACGTGAAGTTTGATTTCCCGTGAGACAATTAGTAATTTCTAAACGATCGCTCGTGACAAGAAATCTGACATAAAAATAAAATTCTGACATAAATCGAAGCAGATCGATTTAAAATTCTTATCCAACCATAAGCAGCGTTCAGATAAACAAACCAAAGAACCGTGATCATTCTGCGTGATCATTTCATCGTGATCATTCCGGTGTGTTCATTCAGTTCAATGCGGATTAAAATTGCTCCGATTAAATCACACAGAAAGTTTTCCACCATATTTATTTTCGAGTGCGATCTTCTGCAATCCTGCGTCGATTTCTAAAATGCGGTTCTCGAATCAATGAACGCGACTGAGAGACGCGTAAGTATCAGCACCATAAACATCGATTAATTCGCGTTAGTCCACGGTCGGTTTTACTCGGTAATTAGCTGGTCTAATCGATCTTTTTAAAAACCGGTAAAATGAACCACTCGTATTAAGTGTATGACAGAAATGCTAGCGTTAAATTAATGATTGATCTAACAAGATGTCGTTAGGCATACAGACTACACTAGTTCAAGTAGACCGTTATCACCAGTTCCCCTTCTAGTAACCATCTATTTTCGTTAACTATTCACATTACAGGGACGGATCCAGGATTTCTTTGGGGGATGTGCTCGACAGAAAAATTAGCGAAATTTTTTAAAATTTGATGCCCTGAGATGCATTTTCCCCCTTTTTTATATCACACTCATAAAAGATAAAATATATGCCTATAAAAATACATTTTTAAGGCAGCGGATCGAAAAGGTTGCTTCAGAAAATTTCAGCTAGACATTGAGGGGGGTGCTCGAGCACCCAAAGCACCCCCCCCGGATCCGCGCCTGCATTAAACCCCTACACATTCCATGGGATACTCTGTTATGGACAGCGTCGTTCCAGTTCAGATATTTTCGAAAAAGAGCATTAATTCTAGCGACCCAAAAGACTCAGCTTTCTAATTTAAAATCTAAACGAAGATTTCTCAATTACTTCATATGAAAACACATCATTTTGTTTTTGTTTAACGTTTGTTACCAGATAATCGATTCCACAGGTTTCACATCATTTATCAAACTTTTCCGTAAACCAGAACGGAACTTAGTATCCAGACTATGGGTTTGGGGCGTCATTAGTATACTTAAAATAATCAACAAATATCCAATTATAGATTATTTTTCTGTAGACATCGTGTAAAAGTCTGATCGACGTTTCATCGCGTGCAACCACCGTGAGTCGGTCGTCTGCTTCTAAATATCGATCGATTTACCTACTGACTGGGATATACAGGAGAAGGGGAGAGTTGTGATTGATTATTTACGAATGACAATCTTCTAGCGATATCTCGAAAAGAAAATTAGTTGAATCGGTAACGTACACTGTTCATCAAATTCTAATCTATCACAATAAATTGACATCAATCATATCCTTATCGCCTCTGAATGTCAACGTTCGTCGTTTCTGTGTTTTCCGAACTCCCGACTCGTGCACGTGGTAGATTTTAACAACGTATCGACTGATAACGTCTGCTCTTGAATCCAGAACAAGCCAAGAGATAGCTGGGATTTCTGCCCAATTAATGGCCGAATAATTTTAATATTCCAATATTTTGGTTTTATTTTCGAGATTCGAATAGAATGTAGCACATGATAGGCTAATGGTACCTTTGAAACTACCTCATCATCAGAGTTCGTTGCAGAATCTCAAATCCAAGTAATTGTTAGCAGTTTAAGATTCTCCACTTCATGAAATGAATTGAGTTTAAGAATATTTGTTTGTTCATAAAGCCCTTGGCTCTCGAATTCCGATGGTTGTCTTGTGTCTTGTACCTTGACCAAAACTTATATTTTCACTTCTTTGCACCGGGGAGAGTAGGAATTGGACCTTCGTGGCAAGAAAGAGGACTCTCGTGAGGAGCCTGCTTCAGTACCTCGGGTGTCATGTCTCCCCAGGTAGAGATAATAGCTGTGTATAGGTTGAGTTGGTGATTCAAACCGAGCACAATGGATTTAATATATCATATCAAATTAATGTGTATTTTAAGTACAAGTAATTGTTATTACCAGGCCGGATTCAGGAGATAATTTTGGGACAAAGTTATCGTGTGTTAATCTTTTAACCTCCGCATAAACATCAAAGAGTTTCAATAAAATGTCGTTCATAATATTTTCTTTTATCTAAAAAATCACTGCAATGAAAGTTGAGAAGCAAGTGCATTGTTCGTAAATTTGGTCCAGGAGATCCAGATATTGAACTTCTTTCAACAAAATTTTCAAAATTTCCCCCAGACCATGCAAAATGCTTTGCTTTGTGCTTCCGACACTCGATAAAAAGTATGTTCCACTCTTAACCCACCCCCCCCCCATTTCCAACCTTACTATTGGCTTTTTCTATGCCATCAAGATATCGGCTTAGATCATTTTCCAAATTATTTTCGCGTACTTTTGATAGCAAACAAACCATCTTTCTTAAACCCTTTAGCATTAGGACTTTTTCTAAACGGACAATGTAAACACATATTTTCGTTAACAGCCATTCCGTTTAGCCTGACAAACGACTTTCACAAACAAATGATTTTTGAATTCATCATACTTTTATCTTTCAATAATCCGAATAAATCTTTCAAAGATTTATCATGGTGATGCAATGAATGGGCCCGTTTCCATAGAAAACAGCTTAAAGTACAGCCGGTAAAACATTCAATGTTAAAGAATTTGTCTAACAGGCGTTTGTCAAATACGACATATCAAATCGAAAAATACAAGAATAGTTTTTCTTTTCCAGAATGTATTCTAATTTATCTGTATCATCAATCACATAACAGAAAATAGACATTCATGTGATTTACTTTCTGCCTGGTGCACTACCGGAGACACTGGGTGGCTCCCCTGGTGCCGGTGTTGGAGGAGGGTCTGGCCAGTTTCCGCGTTTGTCGAACTCTTCAGCTGTAGCTCCTGAAATAAAACCAAATCATTTCATAGATACTTTATAGATGTGCTCAAATAATGGCTGCTTTTTTAACAGTTAGAAAATTTAAGAAAAAATGTTTAGAGACTGGATTTTAATAATAAACCGGGACAGGATTGTTATGATACAGAAGCAATTTGAGAAAAGCTGACAATAAGTTTTGGAGGATTGGATTTTCTTTCGAATTCATAAAACATTTTCAATCGTTTGTAATCCTAGCCAACAGTTCTATCTGAATACAATATTTGAGAAAAACTTCAACATACTTTCCTTGTGGCATAATCAGAAAATAAATGAGATGATCAGTCTAGAAATTTGTTACAAAGCCAAGCGTGATATTTACATAAAGTGAGTGTGAATACCCTGTATATATAATAAAACATTTATTGGTATTCCGAATTAAATGGGAAAGAAATTACACGAATAAGTGATATCACGATGAATTAAAAATCAAATTTGGGGAATGCTCTATCTAGTCAAAAATTTCCTGTACGTCTGTGCGTATGAAATATTGTGATCTAAACGATATTAGTTCAACTCAAAGTAAGGCAGGTCATAAATAATCGAGTCAGCCGGTGTGAAGTCTTACCTTCAACCTGAGTTATCATACCAGTAGCAACAACTGCCGTCAGCAACAAAACTACCGCGAGATACTTCATTTTAGCAAATCTGAAAATAAAATAAAAAACAATGATATTGCCAAAAGGGAAACTGGAGACATGAATTTACTTTCAAAATGATTGCTTTAGTGAGAGCACTGAGTCTAAGATTAATCTAAGTGAATAATATCATTCTTTTCAGAAATTTAGTAATTTTTCGTGATTATAAAAATACGCAGAAAATTGTGAAAATTATTTTCCGTGCATTATTGCCGAAAATATGTTTTTATGCATAGTCCAAAGGACGCTTCCGTAAGTATTAAAAGGAAATAATCAACTAAAACTAAAACGATATCTTTAAGAGAGTATAACTTTCTTATGATTCAGATAGTCACACCGTATAAAAATCGACCATTTCTAAACTATCAATCGAATTTTCGAGTTAGGCAAGGTATCTAATTCAAATTACTGACTCTAAGACTCAAATCCTCCCCAGCTATGAATATTGTATTCAACTTACGTGTGTGTCTTTCTTGATCTACGACGATGCAATAAGATATAACCCTATAGCTAACAGATGAGTTTATATGATCTAATGTCAAGTAATTAATTTTACGGATCACCTCATTCTATTCCAAGTCACTTATTTCATTTCAATCAAATTCATTAACAACGAATCAGCATCGATCATAATTCTTGATAGTCAAAATTTCCAGAAAACGGGAGGTAATTTTCAGTTTGGTAAATCGTCTAACGTTTTCTATTCTCCGATGAGAGATTCAATTTTTTCTGCTTTTTATCGAGATGATATTGTCATCTATATGCTGATTTAAGTTTATCAGAAAGATCACTATGGGATGATTATAAAACTAACAGCTGTGTTAGAAGTGTCAGCCATTCATTGATGATTGAATCTTAAATTTTCTATCATTGAATAAAACTAAGCCTGAAAACTAGAATTAACACGTTTTATAATTAGTCCGTTTTTCGGAGTACTTTGACTAGACTGGCAGGTTTTTATTTCTTAAACTATTTTCGAAGACTTTTAGAAATAAAAAGCCTATCAAAAGTCTATCCGAGAGGATACGGCCTACTCTTCAGACATTAAGGTAGGGATTTGATTTTGTTTGCAATCGAACGATACTTAAATCACACTGATTATCGATATGGACCGTTAACGATCGTTATGGCACAGGTTTCAGAAAATTCATATAATTTAGAAACGATCTTATCAGCAAATTTTTATCCGTGACTCGTCGATAAGACACGGGAACCTGACAGAAGCTATCTAAATACCGGTTCTGTTAGCCTGAGTGAGACCTTTATTTGTCAGGGGAATAACATGCTACGGTGGATTTTTATTCTATCTGTGTTGGTAAGAATCTTTTGGGCAGAATTTGGAAAATTCTTTAAGAGAATATATGTACCTGGAATAGAATGAAAATCAATTTCTTCGTTGAATATAATTTAAAATAGACGTCGACAGAAATTGAGATAAAAATAACAACCCAAAGGCCGAAGGTTGACGGGGTCCGGGAAAATAAGGGGATGACAAGCTCTTTTGGAAAATCAGAAAAATATATTTGGAGCTTTTTCCTGTCGTCAGTGTATAACACATTTATAAACCAACACGATAAAGAGGCGATGTTGAATTTCTAAGATATTTTGACATAGAATATCATCTTTATATATTGTGTTTCTCCATTATTCAGGGTGACGTGACATCTTACGGTGAGTACACTTTAGTTCCATTTGTTTTTGAAATGGCACCATAGCTTGAATCGGTTTAAACAATGTGCTGTATGGAGTCCCAGAAATTAAGCTATTTTTGAGAAATTATTACTAAATAATGTGTATCCTATCTCGCAATCATTTAATAAAAATGATAACTATTCTACCTGTATGTAGATTTTCACACATATCTTTGAAATACGTGTAGACGATGGAAACGGTCTAGAAACGACAGATGGACTATTCGAAGGTGATATCCTTATACCCACCGATTCCGAAGAGGTAATTCAATTTAGGTGACATGGGCAACGGCAATAATTGTTTGTATTCTCAAACAAAATGAAAATTTCTCTACCGTAATGTGTCGCAATTCTAATTGCTTGTCAAACCTGCTAAAGTTATTTGCAAGTTAATTTGGTTGAATTGTTTTTTTATTCATCACAACGTTTCGGCAGTGAACCCACTGCCATCATGAGGTCATTCCATCTGATGATGGCAGTGAGTTCACTGCCGAAACGTTGTGATGAAAATTAAAAAAAGAAATACTTTAACGAAATTTACATTGTGGGATTTTTATCAACTTGATAGCTCGTGAATAATCCACCAGTAGATATTTGCATAGTTTATGATATAATCAAGAGCGCTTTGCTGTTCGTCGATTTTTTCCAGATTTTTTAATTCATCGTGTTTTAACTAACTCATAAAACTGACCATTTGTTGTTAATTTTAGTTCAGAAATGTGATAATTTACGCCGGAAGAATGTGGCCAAATGGCATTGTTCCATACGAGATGGATGAATCTTATGGTAAGATGTTCATTAGTATAGAGTCTGTTTTTGATCATATAAAATAGGCCTAGTTTGCATCAGGTTGGCGAGCAGAAGAATTATCACCGGGATTCGAACTTGGGAGATTTCACTTACAAAGTGGACGTGATACACTTCGAAACAGTTGACACAATGCTGACACAATATGATCGTTTGTGAATGTTGTTCATCTGTCACTTGATTGTATTTTGAATTTTCTTGCACTAATCAATCAAGTTTTTCCGAAAAATGTACGTCCTGCTTCCCGACATCTCAGTTCATATGCAATGTAAAAATGCGCTGTTGGCTACTACGATAACGAAGAAACTTTGTCTGGTTTTTTATTACATGTTTCTACTCATAGAATTCTATAAGGCACTGATATACATGGATTTTGGAGATTTTTAATCATATTTTTAATCTGACGAAAAATTTCTGTGATTTTGGTCATTTCACAAAAATAATTCACAGTTAGTGGACACACAATTAGGAGCCCTGACAGCTCACTTCCGTTTGTTCATTTTTCCCAGTCGCCCTTTACTTTGCACAAGATTTGTTAGAATTGTCCCAACATTGTCATTCTATAGACTTTGATAACATGCGTAAGAGTCGGTCAATGTTATCACTGACCTCGGGTTGAACTAGGCAATATGAACTAGATGTAATATAAAATGGTAAAGCTAAAATTCTACTAATGAGAAACGACGAAAATGAACTCCTATCCGACTAACTCGCCATGAATGAAAGAACTATGAAAAAATATTTCTCCAAAAATTGAATCGCAAATATATTTTATGGATTATTGAAAATGTGATTATTTTGAATTATTTGCATGGAACTCTTGACGCCTGTTGAAAAAGGGTAATTAAACTTATGCATTCACCGAACCGTATCGCTGAGTAAACTATGCCACGGTAGTTTTTCTCAGATGTGGTCGGCTCCGACGAATATATCCATGCGCTGGTAAAGTGCATCAAATCACAACGTCTTTTCTAAAGTTGCGAAATTAGTTTTTAATAAGAACCAATGTTCGATTGTCACAGTACCAAACTGCTATCAATGTTCACGGTGGATATGATTGAAATATGATTTTAGAAGAATCGCAGAAACTACAAATACACGAAACCTTGAGGTACTTTATGGAGAAAACGCAATGTGTTAAGTTTCGACCACGTGAAAATGATACAAATTATGTTTACATCAAACGGCAACATAGGTATGTAAAACAATATTTTCTTCCCCAATTATGGCATTGTAGTGGGAGTAACCCATTAGAAAAAATATGTGTCCACCCACTGCGCTCGTTTGAATCAATAAAATCATCTTATAAATGTCAACTTATAACATTGGGGAGAAATCAAATCTGCCACTCGTGGTTGGTGAGGAACAAGATATTCTGTTACCGGTTCTAGGTTTTCATCTTCACTTCTTATTCGTCAAATATGATGACTGTATTCTTCTATGGACTTTTTACACAACTTTTCATTTCCGTATCCCCCTAAGTATAGCTATTATCAACGGGGCGGAAGTTAATTTCTCTATTACAAGGGAGGTGACCAGAGAAGAACCTGCGACGAAGAATCTCTACTTCTTCCGGGCCTCCGGTATAACAGTCTAGTATGCTTATTGCTAGACTAGCTGTCTCTTTTTGACAGTATTTCCCATCTTTTTCTCTAAATATTTTGTCTACCTATGGATTCGATGGATATGAATGTTTACATCTGGTATTACACGAGAGAAGCACCCTCATAGAAAACATATATGAGTTGCCATGCTTGTCTATTTCAAACAAAAATTTAAATCAAATACCATTAAGAGGTCGAGGCAAGTAGATTAATGATGAGGAACAAGCCATACACTGTCATAAACAAGAAAACTAACTTAAAAGTTGATCGACGCCTTCAAAAATGTAATTGATTTTGGTTAACTTTACCAATGGAATAGGTCGTAATATTAGTTATTCAGTAGTCACTTGCACAATTGTCGCAATTTGGTAACTGTTCAAGGAGTTTTTTCAATCGGAGAAAAAGGGAGATCTTCGTAAAAGTTTCGAACAACGACTATCGGTTCATAGATTCGATCACGACTTGGAACTACTGTCTGTCACACGGCTTACCGTACGAGCTTTTCGTCGACCTTTCCATAAAATATGCCGACTTCCCCGTATGATGTCATATGGTCAATTCAAACCAATTTATTTTCATAAAAAAGCACATTAAAATATGATACAGAAAAGGAACACAAATTATAAAAGAGAAATGGTGAAAAAAAATCAAAAAGGGCATCATATGGTGTAAGCATCATATGGTGTATCCATTTATCACAAGAAAGTTATTTAGAAAAATCCTTGCGGAATACGCGATTCTGCCGTGAAAATAATAACTGCGCATGCGCATGCACCAAAACTTCCGCTCTGCACATGCGCAGTGCGGAAATAGCAGCTGATTTTAGTATTACGCGCTCGTATGCTGAGTAAACTTTCTACTAAAAAACACTACTGACGCGACCCAGTGAAGGAATTTAATTAAGTGTATTAAAATGTGACGAATGTATACCAAAGTGTAGGTCAAGAAGTAACAAAAATATTGACAAAAATCTCACACGGTAAGCCGTGTGACACAGTAGAAGTAATGACTTCGTTCACGGCGATTTCTTCATCACTTTTCGTACGATTGAATTATTTTTCAAAAATAATTTAGACATCAAATCACCACGCTGTAATTTTCAAAAGATATTTAAGAATTAGTCAATACAAATAAATGGCAATTTAGGTATTTCTGCTGCTTTTATAAGTACACGTTTATTGATGACGTACTGCACATTGACAGCCACCCACTGATAGCAAACAACGCTTACTAGGTATTGGTGCATACACTTTTTAGGGCGTCAAAACATCGATAAACCAGTCACAATTTCTGGAGATGAAATTTGTATACTACGTAGTACAATAGATAAAGGTTAAATAATTTATTTTCTTAAATATAGCACTGGACAATAACTAAACTGAGTACATTATAAAGAGGAACTATATGCTTTCTTAAAAAATGTGTGTTTTTAAACAAATTTTAACTAATGAATTATTAATAGTTGTTCGTCGTATGTTGGTATGATGGGTGGACGGCAGGTAACTAAGTTAGCAGACGGATGCGTGGCTAAACGAGGTATTATTCTACATGAGATGATGCACGTATTAGGATTTCTTCACGAACATACCCGACCCGATAGGGATCAGTACATCGAGATACAATGGAGAAATATCAAACCAAGTACGTGTTACTTTTTTCATACAAAACTAGACTTGAATAATGACAGTACTACCAGTACCATAGAACTACAAGATGGACGATTCTTAAAATATCTCATTTCAGAGATTATTTAATATGATAACGACTGCAACTTTTGAATCAAAAACAAAATTATTAAAAGGGTTAAACAATTCAAACAAGGTTTTATATGTGAAAAAGATCCCACAATTTAATTCCAATGTAAGTGTTTGTTACGTTTCGACCAAAATTGTGGGATCCTGATATCAAATCAACGCGGATTTATTGTGTTTTGCATTCGACATCAGGCTTTATATGCCGAACAAGTATCAACATACATTCTTTCAGAAATTTCCATTGGCTCCTTAATTTCATTTGATGTCACCGTTTTTCATTTATTATAGATGAAATGGTCACAAACATCGGGTTACTTACAATCACATTACGACATTCTAAGAATCTTATTTCGTTTTAGCTACCTGGTGGAATTTCCGTTTGATGCCTGAGGACAGTGTAAATCTACTGAATATGACCTATGACTATAGTTCACTGATGCATTACGGTGAATCCTACTTCGCTAAAAATAAAGGTGTAAAAACAATCATTCCGAAACAGAAGAATGTGAATATAGGTCAGAGACACGGCTTCAGTCGGGATGATATCATCAAAATAAAGAAGTTATACGAAGGAAATTGTAAGTTAATTACGATTTACCTGGGATATTTCAACTCTTTTGAACTTTGAAATATATATCAGCTTGGAAATGTTGTTGGAACTTATGAAATAACAAACCTTCTAAGGTTTATAATATAGAACGTTTGGAATTTCTACTGGTAGATGATCACAATCCGTGAGCTATCAAATTGATGAAAACGTTTTAAAATCCACTGATGATGGCAGTGAATTCACTGCCGAAACGTTGTGATAAAAATCAAAATGAAATACTTTATCTAAATTTTCATTCTGGGATTTTCATTAGTTTAGAAAATTGTTTCTTTCAATTTGAATGCTTGTAATTGTACTCATTCTTGGATTCTTTTTGCAATATCAGGTTATGAATAATCACGGAGAAGACAACACATCGACGAAAATATCCGTGAGGACAATTCTAGACGACTAATGATTATAAATAATTGTAATGGTTGAAATAGATTATTAGTATAAAATCTTCGTTCTGACGTAGTTTCAGTCGTTTCTATAAAATCACGATCTCAGGCCACAATTTTATCGCGTTTGCATCGACACGCTCTGCGGCGGATAGTGTCACGTGACTTCAAACAACAAACATCAGCAATAACAAATAATCGCTTCTCATATAACAGACGGAACTAACAGACGATTGAGAACGGATTAACAGAGAGAGGGAAAGAGAGATTAACGGATTAACACGAATTTGATATAGATTAAACAACAGAGGATTTATTAGATATGAGGTAAGTCACTATACGGACTAAATTTAACCGATTTTAATACAGTTTCAAATAAAAAACAATGAGAGTATAATTAAATCATGATCAACAGGACTCATTAATTCAAGAAGAATAATTCGAGAAATTGTGGAACCCTTTTACAGCGACCACTGATACAATGAGAATTCGGATATAACGAACTGTATTTTCTGAACTTAATGAAGAACTTACTACTTAAGTTACTACTAACAAAATTCATGGTGGCCACTAGTCGGTTGCAACGAGGTTTTGTTCTTGGTGTATTTTTTTTTGTATTATTGAAAATAACGTGAAATTATTTTTTCATTATTTCTAAATGAATCTGAATGAAATACCTTGATCTAAACTTACTATACATACAGGAATAAGATTGTTAATATTAAGTTCTCTAACAGCAATCACGAGAAATCAATCTTCGTGCCTTTGTATCAAATTTGGATTGCAGATAGATCTTTCATTAACTTGGAGCCATTGGTTTGTTTTTCATGATGTTATGAGATTGAATTCTACCAGAAAATATTTTTCTAAATTATAGGAGAAAATAATCTTTAATCTAAATCATTTTTTTTCTTTTATTTGGTAAATCAAATGTAACTTAACCAACATTTTTTTATAAATCCTATTGTGAGCGAAAATTCTATGTTTTCTTAGATCGACGCCTGAGAAAATGAAACCACGTGACAATAACATACTTCACCTTTCTTTTCAAGGTCGTTCGTTTGTTTGAGACGCGATCAAACTAACAGACGAATTTTCTTTTCTTACTTTCGAGGAATTTCGGTAATTAATCAGTTCTTTTCAACCTCGACTGTGTGTTTTCAAGGTCGGCGGAGATCGAGTGGCGACCGTGAACGCTTTCGCACTTTTACTCGTCTCCGTCTAAACGCGAGGGCAGGGTTTTTAAAATTCTTCAACCGAAAACCTGCTTCTATCCATCATCGAGCGATCAATACATGAAACTAGTTACCGGTGGAGAGTTATAAATCATTGATAATAGCGATTCCAGACCCCGAACAGCCAACACTATTGAGATAACGTTATCTTAGACTCTCTCGCTACTCGTTTGCGCAGGGAGCGAATTTGTAAACTTGTCAAATTCTCGCACTATAGTTTGTTTTTATCGATATCCCTACATCGAAACCAGACGTATTGAATTGTAGACGCTGCGCACACGTGTGGATTTACAAATGTTTGGGTTTAATCTCTCCTTTTTGCCTGCCCCGACTTTCTGATTGTTTTTCAAGCCGACAAACATTTAGAAAAATGGGAAGTTTCGTAAATATTTGGTTTAAATTTCAAAGGATTTTAAAGAAAATAGAATTGGAATGGATTCTATCAATTTTCGATGTTGTGTTTGGAATTTAAATGATCATATAAATCATTTACAGATTATGTAAAAGAAAATGCAGTGACGAAACTTTAAAGTTTCCCTAATCTGCGGTCATCTGACTCAGAATCGGATTTAACAGCCATATCCCCCAAATATTTCTCGATATACCGACGAGTCACTTTTAGAAATATACCTTGGTACAAACGATGCTGACATATACTTTATTCGTGAATAGAAATTAATAAATTGACGAAAGTTCACGACTTCTTATAACAGTCAAAGTGTTGTGATATATATATATATAATTGAGGTTCACCTTAAATTGAAATGGAGGAATTTGTCATTATTCTCTCATCAATTTACACAGTTGTTTTATATGAAAGAAATGACATTTATTTACGCATTATCTGTCGGGTATGGCTTAGAAAAAAGCACTCAGTGATTTCAAATATAAAGTCTTAAAATATTCTTTTATTTTGAATTGAAAGAAACTGAATTGTTTTTACATTCGTTTCTCAATTGCAATGGTGGAAAGAGTGCTTGTTACCTTAGATTTTATTTATCTACACATTCGCTGTCGGGTATCAACTGAGTAATTTCAAATATTATATCAGAAAATGAATCCTTATTTTCTATTGAAAGTTACTGCATTTACATCGTCCGTTTCTCGTTTCCGCATACAGCATAAGTGCTTGTTACCTCACATTTTATTTTCATATTTTCTGTCGGGTATAAAATTGTTACTGTCGATAAAACAGGAACTGTTTGAACAAGACAACATGTGTTAAGCGAGAACTTCCTGATTTGAGATGTAAAAAGTGAGTTTGACTTTTGTAATTGCTTGACGTCTATCGTCGACAACGGTTTTATCTAACGTTAAAACTTGCTCACTACGTGAAGATGAAACGATGAGCCAGTGTTAACAGAAAATAGACACTTTCTGAAATATCTCTCATAGGCGAATGTTTTCTCCGATTTTTCTTTCAAATTCTTGCTTGGCGATTTGTCTATTTATTGCTTGCAAATATTTATAAAGAATTTAAGGAATTTAGAAAGTAGATCTTAACTTAGAATACAAAACTCTTTAGGATTCATTCGCCTCTGGAAACCTACTACACGACATCCACACATAATTATGGTCACTAGACAGTACTGATCGTCCTCTGTTGACAAAATACTATTGGAAGAGAAGAGTTTCTTGGTGGCCGAAGTTCACTCTAAAATGCGAACAAAGCAGATGCCCGTCCAGCCCTC
>JAYMFW010157488.1:0-18022 GCA_036785005.1 Tubulanus punctatus | reverse complement strand
AGGAGTTTTCCAGGAGTTTCCAGGTGTATTTTAATTTCCATGACTTTCAAGGATTTCCAGGAACCGTACCAACCCTGAATGAAAAGTTCAAGAGTAAATTTGAAGCCGCCGTAACTTATGCAGTGGCGCCACCTATGGAAAACCTCGATTATAGGCGTTTTGATCTAAGCAACTCGAATTGGAGCGATTTGGTTAAGTTATTGTTTCACTGACGTTCCCCTGATTTATAGTTTTTTTTTACAAAATTACCTGACTTCTTAAATGAAAAGAAAATTTCCTGTCTTCCCTGTTTTTCAGTTCAGGACACCCTGTCATTGCTAAGCAAACCTCCCAGCCACTCCTATATTTCCTATATTTCTATTTGTATATCCTATAAATCTGCTACGTACAACAAAAACCTCCTGTTTGTCCTATATTTTCGAGAAAAACTAGAACTGTCTGCTGTAGGCAGACTTATTTAAAATATTAATGCGCAAGATTCACCACATATAAAATGCAAAAATAGCTGCCAGTCCGCTATCTTCAATTTTTTTGTAAAATAAATCGCAGGTGCACAACTACATACCATACCAAATAGTTATACCAAGTTTCATAAATATACAATGAAAGACCAAGGAGGAGTTGAATGCGCAAGATTCCCCACAAGAAGAGTTCTGTAACATGAATCAACAAATGAGTATTGGCTCCTTGGGGTGTCTTATTTTCACTGTTTACTATTTATTGTATTATGTATTAATATTATTTTGAAGTGAAAATAAAGAAACTATAACTATTACCTCTTCCTGGTTTATCTACGGCTACATCAACACGAATTTTACGATTTAACAACATCTGAAATTAAGTAATTCAACTGAAGTTATATAACCATACTGTAAAAGCAGGTTATTTTATTTTACAGTCATAGGCCCGTAGCCAGACATTCCTGCCGACGGGTGCGTTTCTAAAAGAAGCTCGGAACAAACTACGTACGAGAGGGGGATCTTGGGGTAAAACCATACTCTCCGTTAGAAAGGCTATGTATAACAAAATACACTCACTAAATGTGATAGATATTGAAACATGACAAGTTATTTCTATTAAACAATTAACATATATTCTGTATGATTTTTAAAAATTTTGTGTATTTTAACGGAACTTGGGATTATACGCACCCGTCGCACCCCCCTGGCTACGGGCCTCAGAGTTGACTCTCCTCTACTCGACTCTGATGGAAAGTGATTTCATAGTCCATGTAGTAGACCATATCTCATCTTTCTCTTGGCCAGACATATACATAAAATGTAGGTTGAATATCAAACCGAGATAAAAATAGACAAGATTCAAAGAAGTTCTCAGAAGATCTAGCAGGGTTACCCTGCGTAAGCACTAAATTTTCCACCTATGACCGATACATCTCGGGGTTTGGCAATTTGACTGGCTATATAAGATTATTTCAGATGACATTTTTGAATTGATAATTGGGTTGGTAACAAATGCACTGATCGGTCAGACACTTTCAACATATACCATAGAATTTTTCGTAAACATAACTCGATAACGTATAAGTCAGATTTTCAGTGAAAATGTGAAGTGCTGACGCAAAAGTTTTTACATTGGTTTGAGACAATTTTTCCTCTGCTTTGCTGCACTCATTTGAAAAATAATTCAATTTTTAGGGACTTTAGACAATAAATCGGCTATATGAACTATATTGGATATTTCCCGAAAATATTTGAGAATTAAATATACGAGCCTAATTCATACCATCTTTGGCTTTGTTAGATTATAGATCATTTTCTCAATAGGTATACTCCATTTCATTTTTAAATTAGAGCAAAAAAAGGAGCTGCTGTCAATCATAACCTTTAGAACAGACATCTGGTGATTGATTAATACAACTAACCCATTTCTTAAGAGACTAGCGGAGGCAGAATTGACACATTATAAGAGTCCTGATTTTATCTATTACCTTATCATTCCGACCTAATGCAGCGATAAGTGATTGTCTATCAGCAAATTCAGCAAATCCAAACCTCTTCTTTTGTCCATCATAAGTGGGTATTTTAATGGATAACACCTGTCAAAAAATATAACACCAATACAATGGATAACACCTGTCAAAAAATATAACACCAATACAATTGCCAAGACTTAATACGTCATATGAATGTGGCTCAAAGCGGCCCACTGATCCAGAGTCCAAATCACTGTAAAATTCTAGGATTTAGGAAGGGTCTTTTCAATGATTTTCCATGACTTCATGGCACGTATGTCTCCCAAGGGTACAACTACACTATTGCATAAACATATGATTATAATAATGCATATATTCTCAAGCCTCAGACCCAAGTTTCAAGAAAATCCATTCATAATTGCAGACTTTATTGCGCTAATGAGAATTTCAAGATGACAGTCGTATGGCCATGTTCCGGATCAATTCTATTTTCGATTGGGGTAGACCCATAACTGGCCCTTCATACTCACTAAGTTTCAAGAAAATCCGCACATATTTGTGACCTGTATTGCGCTCAACAAGTTTTAAGAAATTCCGCACGTAATTGTGAGCTGTGCTCACGAAAAATTAAAGGAGACTGTTGTGGCGGCCATGTTGGATGATGGATCAACTCCATTTTCAATAGGGGTAGACCCATAACTAGTCCTGTCATACCCAACAAGTTTTAAGAAATTCCGCATATAATTGCGAGCTGTATCGTGCTAATGGTCCCAAGGGTCTGGCGCATGGCACACACTTTGTAAAATGACGTCTCCCCCTCCACCAGGGAGATATAATAATATGCTGTTATTGGTCTGAGTAAGGATAAGGTGTACAGGAAAAAAGGCGCCGGTGTTGAAAAGGTCTGCCCTCTACCGGCAAATTTCTCTGTACCACCTTTAGAGCTGGGGCAGACATAGCAAGCTATTTGTGACCTTAAGTCACCATTTGTGGAAATTTGAATGAGCTATTGTAAGAACGTCCCACATGTTCATTTAGCTATTGCCAGATAAGCTAGAAATAGATATTTAATGGATTGCTATTACAGATAACTCATTTAGTACCGTATGCATAGCATACAACTTTTTATTTTCCAGTTATGTTAGTGCTTTATGATGTATAAAGGTGAGGGAGTCTGGAAAATTTGTTCAGTTCCTTGGTCACTGGTTCTCCTCCCCTGTATGCATAATTATTTTCCGTAGGATGAAATCCCCAGCCTTCCTATAGTATATAAATCATTGTAATGTTTATACCATAAAATGACTAGAAAGCATCCAGTAGCCATATGGTAAGGGTTAAGGTGGGTTTAGGAGTTTACAAGCCTTAGGGTTAGGTTTTAGGGTTGGGTTATATATGAATATATTAAAAAACCAAGAGACGGCATAGCTTCCTCTGTAGCGTATTGGTTAGGGCCCATTGAATTCCATAGGCACACATACAGTATATATATGCACATTAGACACATGAACATGCCACCCCTATTGTAAGTGAAACTGACGCATCTGCGGTTTGTGGTTTGGGACATGACCAAGTGCCCAGTTAACAACCAAAAGTATTTTAGTTGACAACTACCTGGCACTGTCCTTAGCATGGTTTTATGAATAAGAAAATAGTAGGATACTACGGAGCTGGCAACTAGGCAATTTAGTAGCCTACTAAGGCCTAGTTAGCTGCTAGTTTAGTAGGGTTTTATGAATATGGACCCTGGTCTACCGCACTGTAGGCTAGGGGTTTGAATCCTGCTATTGTCGCTTACTGGGAATTCTTTTCATATTATAAGTCTTCATTTTAACTTTGATAGGGAATCCTATGACATGATCATACTGCTGGAAAGCGTACTGAGGAGTGACTGGGGATTTCATCCTACGGAAAATAATTACGCCTCCTGTATCAGGGTCCTGCCTCTTGCGCCTCTTAGCGGGATGCGGGATGTTAAAAGTCTGGAAAATGGTATATTTTTGGATATATTAATTATCATACCAGCCAACCTACCTCCGATTCAAAGAAGAATTCATGGATACATTCTTCATCAACGTCATAAGGTAGGTTTCCAAGGAATGCCTTAAAGGGCGGAATGGTTGGAACTCTCGCCATATCAAAACTGGGTGCCGACACTGGTTTCTGATTTGATAGACGAGCTCTGTTTACTGGCCGACGAGTAGTACCATTGTCCATATCCATCAAATCTATCCCTACAAGTAACATTTTGATTCACTTATTTAATTGTTGAAATTGTTATTGAATAAATTACTCAGTCATCAAATCAAAACATCTCTCAAGAGTGGCCTACTAATTATCAACCTATAGCGTGTGTAAAATAAGCCAGTTAGTTGCAATTTTTGCAAGATATAATGGTCCAGTGTTCAATCTTGGAGTAAATACTGAAGTCTTTTTTCTTTAAGGTTGAACAGACATGTCATCCCGAGAGATTGGTGAATACTAATGGTTCGTCGTCAACTTTTGAAAACTGTCAGCCCTAGCCTCGTGAGATTTGAACGCAGCTTCACCGACTACACTATCGGTTGAATGCGGCTTTCCAATTGATGATTTATGCTTTATGCAAAAGCCGCATTCGTAAGTGAAGACGGTGAAGCTGCATTTTCCGTAGTACTGAGTCGGCTCCAGATGACAGCGCGAGTGATTTGTAGTGCTACGGCAACGCGTATAACACGCACTAAGTTGAGTGCATCGATACTGAATTTTGAGCGCAGCTTTTAAAACGCTGTCATGGACTATTAGTACATATGCTATTATTAGTATGTGTTCAACCTATGTCATGGACTATCATTACTATATGTGTTCAACCATGAAGCATAAATCTACTACTATATATAGGATCTACTCTGAGCTATGATAAATAACTATACTAAGACTACTACTATACAGCTACTATACTAATATCAGCCACTACATATTGGTCCCTCAAACCGGATCCCAGCAATTCATCAAGGATACCACAGAAACCACGAAAGTAAAACACTGCGTCGCTCAATTAACTGTCACAGAGGCTACTTGAAAATATCATTTCATGAAGCCGCAACACTTGAAGCAACCACGCCGTTAGATTTCAGGAAGCTTTCATCGAAAGTTACAGTATTAAGAAACGGATTACTTTCCTAGAGGAGTCAAATTTACAGATTCAAGGGATTATGACAGACAGTGAATTCGAAGACTTTTTCATTACATCAGAAACACACATTTCGCAATGTTGGCACGATACCGCGCAGTTGGAGAAACTTATAAGCGATAGCAGCAATGACAACGAATGACTCCACGTGATCAACGCCCTGGTAGTTTTCCGAACATCAACCTTCCGAAACTAACTTTGCCGATTTTCTCTGGAGATTTGTTGAAATTTGACTCCATTCTGGGACTCGTTCAGTGCATCAATAGACAATAGCAACATGGACAGCATTCAGAAATTCGCGTATTTGAAGGCGCATTTTTACGGTGAGGCAGCGTTATGTGTTTCAGGGTTGATGCTGACACGAGAAAACTAAAGCAAGGCAATAACCATCTTAAAGGAGCGATACGGAAAATCACACGTCATAACGAAAACGTACATGAAAGTGATCGTAGATCTTCCACCACTGGAATATAATCATCGCAGTTTGTTGAAATTCTTTATTGAGAGTTCCAGATGCTATCGCTACTGACACTGATTGTCACTACATTTCACACCATGCTGTTTTCCGTTCACCCTGTCTCCTATTCGAAAGCTCACCCCATTATACAGCCATACTCATATACCGCCAAATTTCTCAAGTACTGATATGGGTGGTATAGCAGGTATGACTGTACAGTAGACTTCGCTTACCTGGGATCTCGAAATACCAGGATTTTAGTCCAAGCTAAGCGATAATCCAAGTTAACGCAAATTTCAAATTTCCCAGGTAGGAGGAGTCACCTGTGATATGAATCTAATGAATATTACCTCTTCCTGCTGGACCTGCGGCTACATCAACACGAATTCTATGATTTAACAACATCTGAAATTAAGAAATTCAACTTAAGCTTTATTACCATTCTGTAAAAGCAGGTTATTTTACAGTTGACTCTGCTCTACTCAAATCCTACTGACTGGAATAACCTCCTAACTATGTATTATGACCATATCATCTGGTCTCTATCTTATTCATTTTTTAATAACTAACTCAAAGTCTGTTCCAATTGACCAAATTTTGACAGACAGTCCAGACAGATCTGAGTAGAGTAGAGTCTACTGTTATGAAAATTCTGAAAATAAATGACTGTCCAATGATATTTCCTGACTCATAATCCATGTAGCATCTCATCTTTCTCTTGGCTAGACAATGTACATAAAATGTAGGTTGAATATCAAACCGAGACAAAAATAGCGAAGATTCAAAGAAGTTCTCAGAAAATCATTCACAGGGTTACCACTGCGTATTAACACTAAATTTTCCACCTACGACCAATCGGGATTTGGAAATTTGACTGGCTAAGGTTTTCAAATGACGTTTTTGAATTGATAATTGCATCTGTAACAAATGCTATGATCCGTCAGATACTTTTATTGATTATTGGATGTCGTATATGAAAATAAGGCCAAAATAGTCAGCAACAGCTACCCTCAATTTTAGAAGTCAGATTCACAGTGAAAATGTGAATAGCCGACACCAAAATTTTAACTTCCTTTAACTTCATAGGTTTGAGACAATTTTTCTTCTGCTTGCTGCACTCATTTGAAAAATAACCCTATTTTAGGGACTTTAGACAATACAACGGCTATATGTACTATATTGGGTATTTCCCGAAAATATTGGAGAATTTAAGGTTCGTACATGCCTTAATTCATATTGTTGAGTTATGCTCCCAATTTACATACACTGTTTCTATGTAGCGTATCTATTTATAGATCTGCATAATAAGAGTCAGTTGATAGTAGCCAGTCAATCAAGGTAGACGTGTTGTGTGATCTCTCTGCGCTAAGATTTTTTCCCTCCTCATGGACCATACTAGGAATCCAACACATATGATCTTTGACTGTGTTATTATAGATAATTTAGGTATATACTCGTTTTCAAATCAAGAGCAAAAAGCAGCTGCTGTCAATTGTAGATATTTGTAACCTTTAGAACAGTGGCGACCTCTGGTAATTGATTAAAATAACTAACCCATTTCTTAGGAGACTAGCGAGGCAGAATTGACACATTATAAGTGTCCTGGTTTTATCTATATTTACCTTATCATTCAGACCTAATGCAGCGATAAGTGATTGTCTATCAGCAAATTCAGCATATCCAAATCCCTTCTTTTTTCCACCAGCAGTGGGTATTTCAATTGATAACACCTATCAGAAAATATAACACCAATTGCCAAGACTTTTACAGTCAGCTTTGCCTATATCGTATCGATCGAGACCATGAAATTAATACGATATAGACAAAGTACGTAATATGCATGTATCATAGTTTACACGATATATGTGTGTATAATGTAGTTTATACGGTACATGTTAGAACCTTGTAGTACTGAGGCCACGAGTTGAACTGTACTAGCAAGCGGTGTCCCATGACACGCTGCGGTGGGGAGTGTTATCAAAACGTCCGCCTACCTCGGATTCTTGGGGACCAGAATATTCAGTCTGAGTTCCGAGCTAAGGATGGTTTTTTCTTTGAAAATGTATTGGATTGATTCAAAAATAATCTATTCTTTAGTCTGTGGTGAGTGGATTTCTGACGTAGCCGGATCCGAGTTAGGCGGAGTCTACTGTATGTGCAAATCTGTTATAGGCGATGATGACATAGGCGAGGTTGACTGTATATACGTACGTCATATGAATGTAGCTCAGAGGCCCACTAATCCATAGTACAAATCACGGTACAATTTCAGGACTTTTCAATGATTTTCCATGACTACGTTTAGACTCGCTGGCATGAGTCATGACAACACTGATTGGATGCTTTAGTACAGCCCATAACTGGTCCCGTCATACCCAACAAGTTAAAAAAAATTCTGCACATAACTGCGACATGTATTGTGCTATCGGTCTAAATGGCCGACGCCACACCGCTCACATTGTGTGAAATAAGATGTCATGCCCTCCACTGGGGAGATATAATAATATGCTGTGATTGGACAGAGTAAGGATAAAGGAGGTCCCCCTAAGAAGGTCCCACATGTTCATTTAGCTATATTGCCTGACAATCTAAAAATAAACATTCATTGGAGTGCTATTACAGATTATTCATTTAGAATCGTACATATGCATAGCATACAACTTTTCTTTTTCCAGTTAAGCTAATGCTTATGATATGTAAATCTGAGGGAGTCTGGAACATTTTTTTCAGTCCCTGGATGAAGCAGTTTCTTGGTCACAGGTTCTCCTCCCCTGTATGAGGGACCTGCTTATAATGCATCTCGTGGCGCTTAGCGGGATGCGGGATGTTAAAGGTCTGGAAAATGGTATATTTTTGGATATATTAATAATTATCATACCAGCCAACCTACCTCCGATTCAAAGAAGAATTCATGGATACATTCTTCATCAACGTCATAAGGTAGGTTCCCAAGGAATGCCTTAAAGGGCGGAACAGTTGGAACTCTCACCATATCAAAACTCGATGCCGACACTGGTTTCTGATTTGATAGACGAGCTCTGTTTACTGGAGGATGAGTAGCACTGTTGTCCATATACATCAAATCTACATGTAAAATTTTGATTTCACTTAAAATTGTTGTTGAATCAATTACTCAGCCATCAAATCAAATTATTCACACAGAGCATTCAAAAAGGACGTCCAACAAAATTGCCAGATTTTCTAATTGGCAGATGATATGCTCTCAAACCAGCCCCGAGACAGTCAGTGTCTGATGTCGAAACTGTGTGACCATTGGTATGCATGAAGAAAGATACAGTAAAACCCACTTAATTCACATTGGTTTTATTCAAATTTTCACTTATTTCAGATTAAAATTCCAGTCCCTTTTGTTCATTTCTATTTGAATGATAACACATAATTTTATTTAATTTGTACAAAGTTTGCTGGTTTCAAGTGATCTGAATAATGTGAGTTTTAATGTATGACAGTCTCTACAATAAGTCTTTCAAATGGGTGCAGACACAAAGAGATTGACAGCTACATTATTTATCCTCCAAACACATTTTGAATCTTACTTTGTTTGAGACCTTTTCTTGCACCACCACCAAGACATCGATCACATTCAGGGTCATCTTCATTGGACACGCAATAGAAACCTGTAAAAATTGATACATTTACCAACTCATGAGAGCATTTTCCAATGTGTTAAGTCCGTACAATTAATGATAAGGTTCTTACCACATGTTTTACAGCTTAACCAGTCACCCAAACTCCGGTTCTTGTTGAGGAAATGCTTTGCATGATTATATTCTTTGATCACATGGTTGTATCGTGGGCAGAATAGAATTGGTCTCTTGCATGCAGATAACGGACAGAGGCGCATCTCAATGACCTTCATATATCTGCCGCGGTGTTTCGGTTTCAAATGTTTATCCAGGACTGAACGTAGGAAACTGTGACCACAAGGATACAAGTTGACATAACGATCCTTTTCAGGAAGTTGCCCAGATACAGTACCACATGGAACACAGATGAAAGGACATGGCTCGCCACAATAACCTTGGCAATCGTGTCCACATATGATATTTTTCAACCTACAAGGCTTATCACAAGGACTTCTGTTGCATATTTCAAAGCAAAGTTTCTTACATTTCTGGTGTACACATTCCCAACCACATGGTCTTTTACAAACCCAGCATTTGTCACTACAACCCCTACGACAGCCCGAGTGCCAACAGGTACCTTCGCATTTCTGATGGCATAAAAGATGGTTTATTGATTTATTAGAGCACACACTTTCTACTTTATGGCCACACCTCAGAGCTTTCATGCATTTTTCCTGGCAAGTGAGATATTTCCAATCACTTATTTCTACATCTGCTTCTGTAAATTGACCATTGTATTTTGTATACACCCAGCATTCAACATTTTTTCTATGTTCACATGGCAAAACACAATTGATCCTTTTAGTGCATACAGCCGTTTCAACTGATTTATAACATTGTAACACCATTTGATGACTGCATGGCAGAACTTTATTACAACCCATTTTGCATTCAGTGGTACATGGTCTACTGCATAATTCTTCGCATTTATGACCACACGCTAATTCTTTGTCACATGGTCCAGCACAAATGCATTCTTCGTAGCATAATTGTGCGCAAGCATGAGAACATGATAAAACTTTACAACAACGCTTTTTGCATGCAGTTGTACATGGTCTACTGCATAATTCTTCACATTTATGACCACACATTAATTCTTCGTCGCATGGTTCAGTGCAAATGCATTCTTCATAACATAATTGCTTGCATGTGTGCGAACATTGCAGAATTTGAGTGCATTTCTTTCTGCATGTAGTTGTGCATGGTGTACTGCATATGTTGGTACATTTATGACCACATGGTAATTTCTTGTCACATGGTTCAGTGCAAATGCATTCTTCATAGCACAACTTCTTGCATGCATGGGAACATGGAAGAACTTTAGTACATTGCACTTTGCATGCAGTTGTACATGGTCTACTGCATAATTCTCCACATTTATGACCACACTTTAATTCTTCGTCACATGGCTGAGTGCAAATGCATTCTTCATAGCATAACTTCTTGCATGAATGGGAACATGGAAGAATTTCAGTACATAGTTCCATACATGTAGTTGTACATGGTCTACTGCATATTTTGGTACATTTATGACCACATAGTAATTTCTTGTTACATGGTTCAGTGCAAATGCATTCTTCATAGCAAAACTTCTTGCATGAATGGGAACATGGAAGAATTTCAGTACATAGTTCCATACATGTTGTTGTACAAGGTCTACTGCAGATTTTGGTACATTTATGACCACATGGTAATTTCTTGTCACATGGTTCAGTGCAAATGCATTCTTCATAGCATAACTTCTTGCATGGATGGGAACATGGAAGAATTTCAGTACATCGTTTCATACATGTAGTTGTACATGGTCTACTGCAGATTTTGGCACATTTATGACCACATGGTAATTTCTTGTCACATGGTTCTGTGCAAACACATTCTTTATAGCATAACTTCTTGCATGCATGGGAACATGGAAGAACTTTAATACATTGCATTTTGCATGCAGTTGTACATGGTCTACTGCAAAATTCTTCACATTTATGACCACACACTAATTCTTTGTCACATGGTTCAGTGCAAATGCATTCTTCGTAGCACTGTTTCTTGCACATGTGGGTACAATCTAGAACTGTGGGACATGGTTCATTACATGGTGGACATTTTTTGAAACATTTTTCCTTGCACACATGATCTTTATCACAGCGACGTAGACAATTTTCTACACACTTAAATTGTCCAATGTGATCTTCAATATGGCAAATGAATTGACATTGATGGCCACAAGTTTTTGTAGAGCATGTTTGAAGACAACCTCCATAAGGAGATTTTTCAAAATCTTTTGGTATTTTGACTGATGTTTGTGTATCTGGATGGTTTTGACACACAAGTGTCAGTTGATCACCAATCTTTCCCTCTTCTTCGAGATCGGCAACAATACTCCTCCATACTCGACTCTTTTTAGCATAAAGCTTAAAGTTACCGATGCAATAGAAACCCTTTTTAGCCCTTGATAAAGCAACACATATTCTATTCTGAATACTGAGGAAACCTATCTTCTCCATGGCGTTACTTCGAACAAAGCTGAATATGATTATATCATTTTCTTCTCCTTGGAAGTTATCAATAGGTGTCACGCGAATGCCTTCAAATATATGACGGGGTAGTATATTCTTGATAGCAAACATTTGACCAACATATGGTGTAAGTATTGTAATCTGTTGTGGTTGATAACCCTGCTTCATAATGTATAAACTCAACTGTTTAATCATTTCTGCTTCAAATACATTGCTATGACTACGTCCTTCAACCTCGGTCTTTTCAAGTTCATTGTGATTTAAGAAAAACATATTTGTATGCATGCCTTTGATGTCATCATAGTTTTTCACCGAGTCATGGTCAGTCAATGATTCGTAGATATGTGGAACCAGTAGCCGTGATATTTCAGGGCGCATTCGATGCTGCAGTTGTAGGGTTTTTACTGGTTGTCCATTCTTTTGTAACCTTTCAAAGAAAGATATATCCAGGTTATAATCACGAGCTAATTCAAAGTCAGTTGGTTTTGGTCGCAGCTGCTTGTGATCACCAATGAGTATAAGATGTTGACAGCCAGGTGTTAATGATGTGACAATGTGAGCCTCTAGAACCTCAGCACTTTCTTCCACAATTAAGATCTTCGGACATAGTGCCTCTATCAAATAACTGAATTTTGCAGCACCTGTTGTTGTCATTGCAATAATCCCGGCAGATTTTAATATTGCTTTATCCACGTTTGAATACACTTTATTCTTTTCATCTTGTAAAAACAAACTCTGTCTCTCCAATATGTCTAACCTTCTTAGCATTGCATTTCGCGAAGCTTTGTACCATGATAAATACAACATCAGCCGCTCATTCTTATTCAATAACCAAATATCAGTATTCATTGTACCACTAATATCATATGCAACATTCAGTAGGCCATTAGTTTTGATCAGGATTTGTAGATTATCAAGATCTTCCAGCAACTGCTTTTTTGGCCATAAAGTCCTAGCAAGGGCTCTCTTGTCTCGCAAGAGTTCTTCATCATCATGCCGTATATAATTTTGAATAGGCTGATGATGTCGCATTTCATCTCGGATATCATCATTCAATACCCTTTCATCAGTTATTAGCTGAGCTTCTTCTGCTATATGTATTGTTTCCTCTACAGGATCAGGAGAGGAATTCTCTTCAACTGCACCTACATCAGCTTCAAGCTGCTCAATTCCAAGGGTTTCACCTGGAAGATCATTCTCTTCATCGGAAATTTCTTCGATAGTCAGTTCACCTTGGATAGGTTGAATGTTTATCTTTGAATTGAAAATGGTCCTTATATCCTTGTCCAATAGCCAGTATATAATAGTTTCTTGAATAGTACAGTTAGGAATCATAAGACCTGACTTATGTTGTGCAGCTACTTCTTGCATCAAATCACCCAGAGTGATGTTGAATATGTCTTCATCTTTCAGTAGTGATTTCAGATATTTAGATTCTTCTCTTATATTCAACAAATCTTTCTCAACCATTTCAATATCTTTCCGTGCCATAAAACAGTTTCTACGATAGCTTTTTAGTGTTATGGATTCTAGAGCTATATCTTTACATCTACCACCGATTCGAACCACCTTCTCATCTACAATCATTCTTAGTTTTAATATATCCGACAGAAACTGATCAAGGGCATGGTTTGTATAACATACCACCATTATTTGATTACTAGAGAATCTCGGTTTCAATTTTCCTTGAGTTAGATCATCGATCAACTTTGTTTCCCATAGCAATTTGTTTTCCAGGAGAAATTCAACTATTTTCTGACCAAGATAAGTCTTACCAGTGCCTGGTGGTCCTTGGATAATAGCTAGTTCGTGTGTCAATGCATGGTGTAATGCATCCAGCTGTGAACTATCCAGATGTGCCTCTGCAGCAAGCGGCCAGTTGGAGAAATTTTTGAATTCTTCAAATGTCATGTGTTTTTTTTCCGAGCCTATACATTGCATGTTCACATTTATTTCAGCATCTGTGTTCAACTGGTCATACATGAATCCACCATCTGGCTCTCCTGGGGCGTCTTTCCTGACATCCAACAGGTACTTTGGCAGAGCTGCAACGGCTTTCTGTGGATCCAAGAAATAATCACGAAATGGCAGATCAACGCCAGCATCAGAGTCTCCTTTCAGTGATTGTAGTCGCATGAGATTATGACGATACGCCTCAAAGTATGACTGTCCTTCAATGAGAACGTAGGTCATATGTTGAAAGTTCAGGGGTAAAGATGCAAAGGCAGAGATAATCTTCACATCTACGAATCCTTGAGCTAACAATTCTGGATCTCGGTCATCTACTGTAGCGATAATCATGGTCTTAAATTCATCTGCTGATAAACAAACAAGTGATCCGTATATGAAGCGCTTACAATTTTGCCATCGAACTCTTTGCAGGAACTTTACATCGAAATGTAAGCGTGTTTTTTCTAAGGAAATCCTGCCATTGGTTTCAGCAAAATTAATATTGTAGTATATGAAGGCATCTTGCAGGCGAGTGATTTTCTTTTTTCTTCCGTCTAAACTGGCTAAGTATTCCTGTACACCAGATCGAATTGGACGTATGAAATCTTCACGCAGCAATTGGAATTGCGTGTTAAGATAGTGTGCAGTTGAATTGTAAGATCCTTTTACAATATTCTCATCTATAACTGGCTTGGTACGAAGATCATCGATAGTAGGTTGGACTGAGCCAAGCGTGATATCAACTTTCTCTGACAACCCTTCATCAAAAGCATTATGACTGAGAATATTATTGAACGTGGTCTCATGCAACAGTTTCACCCGAGCCAACTCTTCAAGTAAATCTTTACTGGCTGCGGTGGTAACCTTCTGTAGTGTGCATTCCATAGATTGTATTACATATAGTACCCTCAAATGTGACATATTTGGTAGTCGTTCAAGCAGCTCTTTCGATAGCTTCAGCATATTTGAAAGCGTATTGATCTGATCAATTCCTAAGTAAGTGTTGTTTCTGCAGTCCTTACAATACTTATCCATTCTGCCAACTGGATTGTACAGAGTTGAGTGTACAAGCATATGCAACACAGCTAGATCTCCGCTTTGCCCACAAATCGATTTTACTGCTTTAATCAGTACTTCAAATGACTGTGAAGATATGTTCTTGTCATCCATCATGTCATTGAAATTTGCAAGGTTAGCCTTAATGTAAGTATGTGTGTCCTGACTAGATAAGTCATCAAGTAATGGGTGTAACAGACTGTTTACTTGCCTCAATAATCTGAAACGAAAATAGAACATGTACATTTGGAAATGACTGGTTTGGTGGATATGAGTTCCATTTTGTCATAATAGGATTCAGATTAAAAGTAAATAATTGGATACGATATCTCATGATATTTCTCCATTTTAACCCAGTTGCTGAAAATCATAATTTCTAATATAAAATTTGTATCCGCGAACGTAACAGCATCTTTTGTATCTCTTAGAAACTATTATGTAGAAAATGAGACAGAGAGAATGGAGAAATACGTGTTTAGACATCAATACAAATTGTTTTTCAACAAGATGAGGTGGTACACCTCTTATGCCCTGCTTTGACACATATTGGCCATATGGAATTGACCCAATTTCCAATAGGGATTTACTTTAAACCATGCCCTACTTGTGTATCAAGATTGAAAAAAAGAATCGATCAATATTTAGGGAATCTATCACACTAACATTGTTTAGGGGTGCAAACCTTTGTACAAACCAACTTCACCCCCCCCCCCCACCATTTCGGTTAGATCGTGGAGGGAGCCTCCTCATAACAACCGTACCTGACAAGATCGTACCATACTTAGCAACTAAAACTAATCAAATTACACAAAAGAAATAATAATATCAAAGGAAAATTACAGAGGAAGCTCACTAAGTCTGCCAAAATAGTAGAAAACAAAGATATCTACAAATTCATATCAACTCAATGTAGACATAATCCCCTGGGCAAGGATTCTCAGTATCAGAAGCCATGGGTCCCCTTAAAGTACCTGAAAAATGGGCTCTCTGGGCCAAATCCATTGGAACCAATGCCGCCAGGGAGCTTAACTGACACCAGAAATCTTTCAGATAGATGGATGAGAACATTTTAGGAGATTGCCAGAAGGTAATCCTACAAATTTCTTCAAAGAAATATGGCCAATGGGTTGCATGACTTTCCAAATGTCACACCATAATGGCTAGGAGAAGCAGAAATACCCTGTTCATCGCCAAATCTCTCGACAGGGCATCTTTCATATGTTCAAATAGATATATAGATATTGAAGAGGAACCTCTCTATTAAGTTGTGATGCCTGTTGAGTGGAGACTCGGGGCAGACATGCGCTCCAAATCATAACAACCCGAAGCTTCTTCACTTCAAACAGGTAAACCAAGAAATCAGATAACTGAGTCACAGTTTGACAGATTGGATCAATCAAATATCAGCCGCACCAACTACACATCCAAGAATAAAGCTACAGGCCTAGTAGCATTTCAACGAATCTCATCTGTGGGGAGAAATCCAACTCCTAACTGCAATGACTAATGAGAGAAAACAAGAATGGTCCCCAGGAAAGCCGTGCTGTCCACAGGGCTCTGATGTTGCCCAGAAGACTTGCAATTGCAATAGCAAATGCTCAGAGCATCCACAACTACATGGCAGGTCTTGAGCACAATGAACCTGCAATAGGTGCACATTCAGTGGTCATCCCAATTACCCATAACTTGTCTACATTTTGAAGCAGAATTATAATAACTGTTCCAAACGCCATGAAATCTTATGCAAAACAATCAACAAAATACAGGGAATACAGGGAAAACAAGAAAAAGCCAAATTATTGGAAATATGTTTACAAAAGAGAAAAACTTTTTCCATCTGATTGGCAAATTCCAGTTTAGAATTGATACAAATTCGGAATTATTTTTTATGGCAGAACCGCGCGACCAATGAGTGACTTTTATAACCATTACAGATGATGAAAGATTTTTTCATATAAAATGGTTGCTTCCTCCTATGGCCCTGCAACCAGAGAGTTGTTATATGACAATTCCCTGCTGCAACTGTGCATCTGAAACAATCACAATACAGCTACACAATAAGAAATAATTACCTTCGTCTTGCTTCTTGTTTCTTCTGCTCTCCTTTACTTTTTATTGGATGAAAGGCATACTCGCGAATCATATCATCTCTCCTGATTTTTTGCTGACAAGCTTTGCCTGTGAAGACATAGAAGAGGTGCAAATGAGATTGTTTGAATCAAAAGCATCATCAAATGAAATGTAAGACAGGTATTTTTCAATGGCAGTTCATTTTGGTCCAAAAGGGCATACTTTTGAATTTAAGTCACAATTAGGACACATTTTGCTGAGAAGAAATTGTTTGACAAGGTAAAATTTGTGTGAAATAAGACAGAAATACTGGTCAATTATCATGAAAATATTTATAAAAAGATGTCTTTTTTGGCCAACTTGGGATATTGATTTGATTCTGTTCATAAAACATAGCATAAGTAAACATCTTTAGAAGAATCCCAACAAAATATTTAGAAATAGTAGGGATAGGCCCATTATTGATGAATAAGTAGGAATTAGTAGAGGAAACACCATTAGACAGAGAAAAGTAGGAATTGCAGGCGTGGATCCAAGGGGACTTACAAGACTTCCGTAAGTCCGTCAGAATTTCCAAGTGCCCTTTCAAATTTTCATGTTGTAAAGAAAGGTAAGTTAATTGAGAGAAAAAGTCATGAACAGTTTGTCGGTGTCTTCGAGGTTAATTTTCAAGTAGATGCTTTCCGGTAAGAATTTGCTTGAAACTTGTTTTTAAACCAGCTACAGGTAGAAAATAGTTTCCTAAGGAGTGCCTCATTTGAACTCTAAATTTTTTGGGCACTTGCTTTCAGAAAGGATCTACCCCGGATTTGTAGGTCTATTCGACAGACTGTAAATTAGTTCATTGTTGTCAACATATAACTGAAGATACCTAGAAAAATCATACTTATACCGACCATTCACTATATGCATTCCAACGATGGCCATCGTTTGTTTTTAACTGCTTTTTTGTGTGTTTTTGCCATTGTTACTAAATATTACTAGATATACTAATTATTTCGATACTAAAGGAAATTATAATTTGAATGAAGGGATTGATTAGTGAAAAATGAATTGTGATTTAGTTTTTGCTCAAACAATGGGGTTCTCATTGCAATAGACTGTCACATTACATTGTGCAATAGACTAAGAGAAGTGATCATCGGATCATGACTAAACAAGACCAATACTAGGCTGGACCTGCGTCGCTTGACGTGAAATACCTCATGTATGTATTTTATGGCATAGGGA
>JAYMFW010157377.1:1452-16093 GCA_036785005.1 Tubulanus punctatus | reverse complement strand
ACATTTACTTGTGAGTCCACGTCCAATTATCTTCATATAATACTACTAAACATACAAAATCACAATGAATACATGTGTTTAAGTGGGAAAAATCCTTGTACAACATTTGCATCAGGTATGTAAATATATACCATTAACTATTAACGATGAACTGTGTTGGGAAATGAAATCACAATGGGCTCAAAAATAATGTTGTAGTCTTAAAATATAAACTACCTATATTCTTGTTTTTTGTTTATTTTAACAGTAACCAAACCAGGAACATGTACAACTAATTTAGTAGAAATCCCACAATGAAGTAAAAAACAATTAATTCCGAAATATGTAACAATTCAAGGAGTGTAGTGAGCACGACTTAATTTCAACTGAATGCAATCAGTCATTATCATGTCACAACTAATAATTTGTGCAATTCAATCACGGAATTATTTTTGCAATGGACAATGTTTCATATGTTCATAGTTCAACAGAAAGATACATCCAAACATAAGATATTGGATCAAAAATTTGTTCAATGAGCTTTTGCATGTAGGTCAACATTTCAATGATTCCCTTTGAGAAAGTGAGGATGAAGACTTATATATAACAACAATGACCATAAATGCAAACAATGATGTTCCACTAACATGATAATTGCATAGCTTTCTCATGAAACACATTGAAATTTGTTCATCACTTAAAACATCTACCTAACTGGTATTTACATGTACAAAATATAGCAGCTTTAAAAATGCACATTTTTTGTGAAACAAATAAATTAAAAAAAACAGAATCAAAGCTTATGTCATAGATCAAAATATTTTGTGACCAGCCACATGTGAAAATAACATAAACTCAATGACAATCCAAAAATATATAAATGCAAAACATGACTAAAGACTAAGTTAACTAATACAGGGCCAAGAACACAAGACAAAAATTTCTTAGTGCCAAGTCGGCATTACAAAGAGAATGCATCTGGATTAATCTATAATAATATCTATAATAAGGAAACAAACAGAAAAACATTTACACATGTAAAATGTATCACATGTAATAACATTGGTCAAGCCAATAATTTCAAGTATATTCATAAGTTAACGATTTTTGTTCATAAGGAAACTCTGAAGACATTCTAAAAATGCATTCATGAACTGAAAAACAGTTGAGGAAACAGGACATAACAAATTAAAAGAGTATGACATAATAATTTC
The DNA here is from genome assembly GCA_036785005.1 of Tubulanus punctatus. Classification (NCBI taxonomy): domain Eukaryota; kingdom Metazoa; phylum Nemertea; class Palaeonemertea; order Tubulaniformes; family Tubulanidae; genus Tubulanus; species Tubulanus punctatus. The sequence continues at coordinate 14,900 of JAYMFW010157377.1, read as the reverse complement.
TCACTAATGACATTCAATCAGTGCCCATAAATTTCAACAACTATAACTACAATTTACCCACCGATTAAACTCAGAAGTAAATAGAATAAATATAGGTCTCCAAAAAGTATACCAATATATAAATCTCTGACACATAACAAAACAACAGCCTGCAGCTTACGGTACAAGATCTAAGTTTTATATCAATTTTGTTGAAATATGGTGACATTGAAAATCCATTTTAACATCACAAGAGAAAATCGTCCAGTTGCATAAGACCACCATGGGTCGATTCATCTTGGACACCAGTCAATTATTTTGTGGAGAACAATCAGTTGTATTCAACCAAATGAATATCCTGAAAAATAAATTTATAATAACAGTAAGAAAAACTTTTTTCACAGATTTTGTATAAGTACAGTAGAGTTCCATTCTAACTCGAATCCATTTGTTCAATCAGATTTTGTTACAGTTAGCCAATAATCGAGTAAGGAGTTTGTATTATAGACTGAAAAGACCAAAAATATTCCCGAAATCTGTTTGAGTTAGCCCATTATTTAAGTTAGACATGTTGGAGTTGGTCGGGCTCTACTGCTATTCTCAATTAATAATCAGGTTCAGCTTACATCTTCCCATGTACTGTCATCATCATATTCCTCGTGTAACTTCTTTCTTTCTTCATCAGAGCTGAAATCCATTATCTTCACTGGAGTAGCACGCCGACGGGGTCTTCGTACAGAAACAGGACTATCTTCCTCAGTGGACTGATTAGACGCATATTCCAGTTCAGTTTCTGTTTTCTGCATTGTCTTTTTTGCTTCAGCCTGTTTTCGTTTATAGCCACGTAGTGTTGGCTTGTTTGATCTTACAACTGGTTTTTCTGTATTTTGATCCAGCTTCTGTTTTAGAAAATTCTTAGGTATGGAATGTTTTTCACTTGAGTTACATTTACTACGTCTTGGGGTTTGCAAAAAGGATGACTGAGGCCACATCTGACTTTTAACATACATATCAATATCAAAATTGCCAGATGAGCTTTTAGACTCAAATACAGCATCATCAGGAACATTCTTGCTTTGGCTGACATCTTTTGACAAACTCTTAGAGATACTTCCATTGGCACCTGTCTTACGTGGTTTTTCAGCTTTACTTTTCATTTTTACTGATGATTTCCTAGTGGAGGAGACTGATTTTTTACATTCCTCATCAGATTCCGACTCATAGAGCCCCATTGATGGTAGCTGATAATCAGGTGATTTGTCATCATCACTCTGTGACTCATCACTATCAAAACGATTTGAATTTTGTTTTGCCGTACATTCCATTCTAGGTGAACTAACAGAATTGAACTTACTTTTCAGTTTATTCACTATATCCGATGAAAATTTGCTGCTTACCCTCTTGCTATGAGCATTCTGTTGATCGATTTTGTCAAGATTGATAGAGCAATCTCGAACAGTATCTGCACTACTTTTAGATCCTGTTTCATAAGCCGTGTCATTGTCTACAATCTCATTACAATTTTCATCTGATTTCTTTAGTTCATTAGATCGATTACTGATTTTACTATTGTTCACAAGAGACACCCTGTGAACTGTACCGGCAGAGCTTCTCTCTTTTTCAGGTTGCTCATTCCTCATTTTCATAAAAATATCCATGAGATTACGCAGTTTTTCTGCAGATATTGGTATAGTCTTAGTTCGTGAATTCACTTTTTTGTGATCCCCAGTTATTTTATTTAAATACTGTACTAATTCCCCATCATCATCGCAGTCATTATTACCACTGTTTTTAGATGTTTGTTCTAATGACGTGTCATGAAAATTTTCATCAAGTAAAGATGTTTTTTGATCAGTTGAATCTGCCTTTTTGTGATCAATCTCATTATCAAATTTTGACTTCAAAACTGATGTTTTTTTTCGACTAATTTTTGGAGTACTAGCCATCAGCGGCTCGGTCACATTTTTAAATGCCTTTATATTGCTGGGTGGTTTCTTGGCCTTTTTCTCACTCACACATTCTTTATACTTCTTTTTTTCTAAATTATTTTCACGCTCATGGCTTTTCGATTCATTTTCCATACCATCGATGCTATCATGATCATCCAGCATTGGATCTTCTTCAAAAACGGTGGTTTTGCTTGGTTTTGATTTACGTGGCTTCTTTTTTTCTAAATTATTTTCACGCTCATGGCTTTTCGATTCATTTTCCATACCATCGAGGCTATCATGATCATCCAGCATTGGATCTTCTTCAAAAACGGTGGTTTTGCTTGGTTTTGATTTACGAGGCTTCTTTTTGGCTACTGGTGATGAATCGAGAGCAAGTGACCTTTTTCCAGTGTTAGTGTTCGGTGAAGTGGTGAAATTTTTCTTTTTATCGAGTGCTTGAGATTCAACAGTTTTTTCTTGACCGTTTAAAATCTGCGAGTTATTGATACGTTGTTCTTCAATGACGCTGCGACAAATATTTTTCAACTTCTGCGAAACAATATCATTTGGTATTTTCTCTAGACCAACCCTAGACTGAGACTTCCTTGTAACATCCATGCGCGAGAGATTAATTTGTTTATTTAGTTGTTTATTACTTTGAGTGTTTTGAGAACCACATGAAGTAGTGAAATCTAAAGGTTGACCATTTTCCACCATATCATGTACAGATGGATAAGAGTCCATACAATTTCCTTGATTGGATTGCTTTTTAGCACATAAATTCAAAGCCCCATTCTCATATGTGTGTCCAAATGATGAAGGATATTCGCTTGTAATTTCATGTCTGGGTGCCTCACTAGCATAGCATAGCTGTTTATTGCTAGCAATATATCCATCAACATTATCATAAGAATCCATGCATGAATCATAGAAGTTACCTTTGTTTTGTAGGCTCGCATTACTGTCACTAATTTTTGATTCTCCCCCCACAGATTTTTGATTTGATAAATCGAGAACTGAACTGTGACGTTCAAGAGTTGAATAGGTGTTTTTAATAACAGTAACTGGTTGCTTTTGAAAATGACGGTCTAATTGATTACAGTTTGTATCAACTTCAACATTATTTCTAAATCTAACCCGACTTAAGCTATCATCCTTTTGATGGCAACCATATGAAGCAAAACTACTGCCATTATTATACATATGCTGATCACTGTTTCGACTGTATACTGAGTTAGCTTGGTAGATCTTTTCTTCCTCAACACGAATTTGTTCCATAATATCACTCAAATCAGCAGAGCCTTTACCATTGAAACAATTGCGATTCAAGGTCTTGGTTGTTTTTGGTACAATTTTTTTGTTCGCTTTGGAATTTTGCTTGACTGGTTGTACTTGCGTGACTTGTTGTACAGTTGGAACAATAATATGGCCAGTAGTTCCCTCAGAAAGTAAAGCACGTGGCGCAAGATGCTTCTTTTGAATTTCAGGAGCAACAAGTGGTTTAAAGCTGTATGAATTATCAAGCATAATCGGTGAATAAGTCTCATTATCTGAACACATGTATAATAGGCCTAATTCTGGAGCTAGGAATGGATGCCTGGCAGCTTGGGTTGGAGTTAATCTTTCATCTAAAAAAAATATGGAAAATACATCCTTGATAGAAAAGCTGTTAAACTAAGGTAATTCCATCAATATCAAAGATATATCATACCTGGATTAAATCGAAGTAGCTTCGCTAAAAAATCAGCAAAAGCATAATCTCCTGTTAACTGTAATCTCTTAATCATAACAGGTGTGGCACTGGGTTGTATACCATCTTTAGTTAATTCTTTAAATGTGGAGTAGAATTTACCACGATGAAAAAGATTTTTTGGAAAAGTTCCTAACATGCTTACAGCCTTAAAAATAAACAAATGAAACTATGTACACCTCAAAACATATCCATCCACTTTAGAAATCTTTGATCATCATGCTTACTGCAGACAGAAGTTCTCGCTTGTCTTTTCCATAAAACAACGGCTTTCCTGTGTACAGTTCAGCCAAAATGCAACCTAATGACCACATATCAATTTCCGTGGAAAATGGAATTCCAAACATAACCTGGAAGAGTATGAAGACGTGTTACAAATCATATCAATTATACAAGTATTACAAGTGGAGTGATATATTCTTTGAATATCATCAAATATATACATAATAATGGAGTAGTTGTTAGGTACCTCAGGTGCTCTATACAGTAGAGTCTGTAGCTCAAAATCCTCATAATACAAAGATACCTCATCATGGACGCAGTGGATGGCATTACCAAAATCAACAACTCTCAGTGTACTGGTATCATTTTCTAGAAGATAAATGAAAAAGGAACTTACAAGAAAAACAAGCAGATAAGAATCTAGGGGTCCAGGGACCTCATGCCGAACGCAATTGCCCACTGGGACTAAAGTCCCAAGTGAGCTAAAAGAAAAGATGAAAATGGTTATTACCATCAGCAAGGAGAATATTCTCTGGTTTTAAATCTGCATGAATTACATCTATACTTTTTAAGAAACCAAGAACTTGAAGAAGCTTCAACGTCGCTTTTCGAATGTACTTTATTTTCTGAAAAAATGCAACCAACAATATCAGTTATATAGAAAGTTACGTTAAGGTTTTACGGTGTTACATAGGTTAAGTAAAACACATACCACACTTTTGTCCATATTTTTGAAATAATGAGTAAGTGGACTTGGATAGAACAGATCAAATACCATACAGAAATGGTCATCAAATATGAAAGTATTCTGAAATTTACAAGAATTATTTGTGAGATATTTAGATAATAAAGTAAATTTTTTTCACTTAAAAGTTAATTTAAGCTTACCAATAACCTAAGGGTAGATGAAAATTCCCAAGGATCAGCCATATTCATTCTTCTAATACAATCACATTCCTGAATACCAAGCACTCCATAGCTTGTGTGCAAGATCTTTATTGATACCAAGGCATCGTCCTTAAATGTATCCTGAAATCAAATATCGGTATGTTAACTTATGGCAAAACAAAAATCAAAGCATGCATGTGAAAATCATGATTTCATAAAATCTTACCGTAGCCTTAATAAAAATGCATGATTGTCCTTTTCCAATAATTTCTACAAACTTGTATCGAAATGCCAGTAAAGGAAGACTGGACTTGTATCGAAAACATCCTCTTTTATCGGTGAAATGTCCTTGTTCTAAAAAATTAAGAAAAGAACATAACGAGAAAATTGCTGTCTAATTCAAGTCTTAATTCACTGCAAAACAAAGTCACTTTTCTTACCGTGAAGTTTAGGCACAGTCTGGTGGCTGATATTATGAAATAAACGTTTAAGACCTCCAGTAACATAAGCACTCATATGAACTAGGGGCGGAACCAGCCGTACCAGCTCATGCTTATCTCTGAAATAAATGTAACAATAATATATGTTCTCCGTAGACCTCAATAGTGATCAACTAATATAGCAGGGCAATGTATAGATGTAGGAAGTAGTAGCATTTAACGACTTACTAGGCCTACTGTATGTGTACTAGTTACTAGTAACCACGTTGGATTTTCAGGATGAGGGAGAATGTGTTTCCTTCTACACACTGTATGCACCTGGGGATCTAACTGCAAATCCTTCGTAAGAAAAGCAGTGGCGCTTACCCCTGTACCAACCACCAACATTGATTGTCCAGTCCAGGTGCATATGGACCATTCCCTCTCCTCCTGCCTTAGTATGCAAGAAGCATACTAACCAACGTCACTTATTTAATTTTAGTACTAGTATGATCTCAAAGGAATGCTATTTAACAACCAGGGAATGTGTGAAAACCTCATTAATCTAGCTAAGTATACCCACCATTGCTTTATGGGTGGTTGATTAGTTTTTAACTATTTTATGTACATAACTTAGTAGATATATAATAATTATATAATCTGTTAACTTAGAAAGTTAAAATTGTTTTATTTTGTAGTTTGATATAGAGTTTATATGAATTTTATAATTAACCGTTTGTTTTAATATCTTCATCTCATACTTGTACACTCTTTTGTACCTCTGTCGTTGTCGCTTAATTTTATGATGAATAAATTGAATTGAATCAAATCTCATCGCTTCCGTTCCGCCGCGGAGGAGGTCTCTCACTCATTTTGCCCCAATGTTTTTAGGCAATGGCCAATCACAAAATGTACGTCGTCAAATGATAGAGAAATCTCTAAAACTGACTTCTATACTGTATATTATCCTGCCTGTCATTGAAATAAATTTGAATTTAAATTTAATTTGAAAAACGGGTGTGGCACTTTAGATAAACACCAAGGTTCCCATATATACATAGTTGCCTCATTGATACATGTGTATAAATAACTCTTAAGCAATTAGTAATTGATCGAACATACAACGCACCTCTGTACGGGCTTAAAAAGCGACTTTTTTGGCCGATTCTGAGCCATTATTTCATTATTTACAACTTGTCGGCCATTATTTATTATGGTAGGTTCGATTCGTTAATTAAGTTAACCACTCTCTTTAAAACTCCCAAACTAACAGAGAGATGGAGTCAACATGGCCATATATCTATGAATGGAATTCGGAAAAAAACAAACAATGCAAATCAATTTCAATTTTTTCCAACCGAACGTTTCAACCAAGTCTTAATCGAACAATCTAAAGAATGCCAAGACCTAAAGCACGTATTTAGGACTTATGAGTGGCGAATGCGTTTGGCTTATCAATAAACATTCTAACTCTATTTCAAGAAGGAAATGATAAACATTGACTAAGAAAAATTCGTGAAAACTGGAATGATTTGATTAAAGTCAATGATTTCTTGTATTGATTTCTTGAATATATTCTGTCCAAATGTGCCTACCCGGACTTTACTTTTAACCCAAAATGGCCTCCACCAATGTTGTGAATGTGGAATTTTATGAAAAAATGAAAGAATTACAAGATGTTCAGCAAGTGAAGTGTGTATCTTCACTTAATTTATGAAAAACCACGATTTATCTATCAATATACATTCGAAATATGAGTGATTCTAGTACACACTTGAAGAATGAACCTGAATATTCAACCACTGCGTTGTTTTGTTGTTGGCAATTCAATTCAAATTAATTCAATCAACTTCTGTGCTTTAATTAGATTAATCAATAAATCAACAAATTTCAACATTGTAGCCTCATTAATGCTGCTACTATCTGCAAAACCCATTTTACCATAAAAACTGCCAAGAACGTACATGTACGATCTATAAAATGGACTCCAAAACTGCCCGATCTATTTTGTTTTAATACCTAGGTACATCAGATAGTGCAGCTGAGACTTTCCCATACATTCTTCTAAACATAACGTCATAGATCGTCTGCTAGCAGTTTATTCATACTGCGTTCAACATAGATCTATTATATACATACAGTTGATGCGCTGTTTTCATCAAAGAAATATGATCGGTTCTGCAAAAATTGCATTACACCTCTCTGTGCAGGCCAATGTTTTCAGGACTATCACTCTCTTAAAAATTACTACTGACTTTACCATTTCTTGTGGACATTAGCGTTAAAACACTCAGAGTTAAGCAAATCTAACCAAAGCGCTTTGCGTAACACACCACACATCCATTGTCATCAATATCATCATCTTACAGGTCACGGTAACCACATCCACATACCAGACTATGGTCCTATACAAATAAATTGACACACCATAAATCGCTGTGATAATTAGTACCAATGTAAAAAGTTGATTTTGTTTATTCTGATATTTCTTGTAGCGTAAGTTCCAGTCATGTGTTAAAGTTTGAAAATCCTAATTTATCCTGTGTATTCTATTGATTTTCTTTTAGTGAGACTGAACGTTTCAAATTAGAGCAGCGGCTTCATACCTATTATAAGTCTGATCGAAGATTGTAAGTGATTAACTATACTGGTGAATCAGTTTCTTTCAAATCTTTAGTCTTTACGTATATATGACTAATTTATGTCTGACAGGGCAGCATTGAAAGTGGCAAAGTTGCAGACGTACTGGAAGAAGATAAGTGAAGAAGAAAAGAAAAGTCGTGCAAGGAATGAAAATCTATTGAAAGAATGCAAAAGGGTGGAAGATCACTTATTCATGCTGTCCGAGCGCACCGAACAACTCAGATTAATGAAAGTAAGCCATTAGTATTAATCTATTAGCAAGGAACAATAATTCCCTGTTGTGTTGAAATTTCACTTATTCTTATTGTGAAGTGTTTAATGTTAGTTGAAAATGTTTTTGATTTTACAGCAACAGTATGAGAGTTACATTGATCAAAAATACCCACAGTGGCAAGCCAAATTGAAGGATTGGCAATCACAACAACAAGCTAAACTTAAAGAACAGCTACCCCACAAACCAATAGGAATTCAACCAGAACCCCAACCAGTGAAATCAGCACCCATCAATTATGGTCAAGCCCAAAAAGTACCTGTGGTTGAAGGTAAAAAAGATTTTCATCCCGTTGTTAAAAGACAGCAGCAACAACAAGTTCAAGTACAGGTAAGATTTCATTTTTTTTAAATAAGATTCATAGAAATTTATCGATCATTTGATGATTTTTTTAAATTCTAATTTTTAGAGTGCGTATCAGGCTCCAGTTGCAGAAAATATTGTAAATAGTTCAACTGAACCATCTAGAAATAATCCAATATTGACGAAGGGTATGTGCAATATTGGAATGTTCATCTGTCAACTGTTACTCTTTGTTGATGATATGAATACAATGATTCTAGGACAATTGGCCCCCGGACAACTGGCCCCGTTAAAATTAAAATAGATTATTTTGAGAACTTAAAAAAGCACATGTTGACAAATTATACATAACACTATAAATGATTGCTCAAATTGAAAAGTCACTTTAACATAATAATGATCATAGGTCACATCATTTTTACAAGACTAAATTACACCTAACTTAAAGTAAGCTCACTTAAAATCAAAGGTCTTGATTTCTTTAAATCATCATCACATGTTATATTTATATAAAAGACTGCAGTAAGTGATAATTCACTTATTACTACACTATAAATATATACCTATAGCTAACTCAAATTCAGTTAACTTTAAATCAAAGGTTTCAATATCCTCACAAAAAAAAATTATATATCGAAAAAGTTACCAACTTTAATTAAGTTTTTTTTACTTTCTAAATAAAATTTCATTACAAAAATGGTTTAAAAATATAAAAATGGGGGTCCTAGGGAAGAAAATGTTCACATTTATTTTATGATGAATTCAAAAATCAACTAACTGCTTTAGAAAGGATATAACTTTTGATATAGTATTGTCCCGGCATCTTGTTCATAGTTTCCATATATCTGTTATTAATGTGTTTTGGTTTATAATTCAAAGCTGATGTTCTCGATGCTGCACCAGTCGTCGTCCCTCCATTGTTCAAAAAAGAGGAAGTTGTGTTAGAAGAACCATTATCTCATGTGTCGACATCTGACTGGCCAACGTCTCCAGTTAACAGCCTCAGTGAGGTATGATCTTATTCTTTGTCGTAACAGTATCTCGCATTTGGTGATAGATTTATTTTGCAGTAATCTTTTTGCTCTTCTAGGTCTTTTTCATTTAGTTGCCATCTCTCTTTTATTTCATGCTTACAGGTATCTGAGCTACCATCTGCCACTCCAAGGCATCCAGTTTTCTCCCCTGGTTTTTCAATTAATGATGCAGTCTTAATCCCAAGACAAACGTCCCCTGTAGAAAAAGTGAATATCATAAATTATATGTTTTTATATCAACTCAATGTATATGTATCTTTATTCTGTGTTTGGTGGCGGGAATTATTCCTTAGTTCTTTAGGATACTTCTGCGGGTGCTTCTTATGCTTATATTACATACAATATGCTTCATTCACTGACCAATGTTGTTGAAATTGCATGAAATAAATAAAAAGAAAAACTATTTGTTTAACAGACTTAGTCAGTTACACGTATTTGATGAGATTGAACAAATATTGATGTATTAAGTTTCTGTGTCGAGCAGTGGAGAAGTATAAATTTTCCTTATTTTGAAAAAAAACTGGAACCAGCTTTTCTGTAAAGTAGCCATACTTATATATTCATGATTTGATTATCATTAGTATTTATGTATGCTGGGTATACATGTATATCAATGGTAACAGTGTTTTAACAAGCATGCATGGTGAGCTATGTCCTCTGTTAACTAGAAAATCATGTTAAGATTTACCAGCTTTGCAAAAAACTGTAGAAAAGTAGATTGATGTGTATGTGAGTTTTAGTATTTATTTTTTGTCACTATGAAATTGTTTCTTTGAAAATTAGCCATGTCAAGTTATAAGGAATGTATTTCATTTTGATATGAAAAAAAAATAACTGTTTTATGAAAATATATTCTAGATTTCAGATCTACCATCTGCTACTCCTAGACATCCACAATTTACACCAAGACGATCAACTCCATCGCCTGAAAGGTCTATCTCTAAACGCTCAATTCCTCGTCAATCTGCCAGTAATGACTCAAACGTCATATCACCTCAAATATCATTGAATGATTCTGCACCAGTGGAGGTTGAGATTTCTTCAGAAAAGTTGAAAGGCACTGCCAGAAGAGAATCTGAAGAGGATAATACTCTTAAAAGTACTGGTATGGTTCTTTTCATTTTTGTTTGTCTTCAAATGGAATTTCTAAATGGTCATTTATAAAAATTAATTCATAATTTTAGGTAAAACGTCTGAGCATTCTGTCCATTCCCACGATTCACAAGAATCAATTAGTCGTCGTTCATTGGAACGGCAAAGACAAGTTGAAAACCATGACAGCGATATCAGTGAGAACCTCAGTTTGCCTCTCAGTAACAAAAATGAAAAGTCTTTGTCTAGTCTTTTGCCAGAGAAGGTGAGCCAGAAACCTTCATCACCAGTTCCATCAGACAAGCTGATGGCAGAGGGCTTGTATAACATGCTGAAATCAGTGCAAAATGATTTCGAAACAACATTTTCTGCTGATAGTTTTTACAGAGATTCACTTCCTACTTACAACAAGAAAAGGGATATTATTATGTAAGTTTTAAATACCCCATCATATTATATTACATAAAACATCTTTCATAAATCATAGAAATAAATTTAGAAAAATCAAATGGTGCACCTACTTATACATATAACAAACATGTAAGTAAAACTAGATATTCTAGCTATCAAAGGTCATGATATCAAAATAGGTTTCCCATGTGTTTATTTTGATCATGTAGGTTATACATTTGGATTCTATTTTTATTTTTAGTTCTGCGAATAGTGGTGATAACTTGGATCATTATGAACCAGTTTTGTTAAGTATGGTGATTAAAGAGGAGCTAACATCAGTTATACAATCACTGCACTCTGGTTGCCTCTTGTCTGATGAATTGATACGCTCAACATCACATATCACTAAAGATGTAGCTATAAGGTACAGCTGGAAAAAATAATCACATTTTTTGGAAAATTCGATAAAAAATTATTTTACTGAAAATATCAATTTCATTCCTTAGATCGCGCCTTAGTCCGACTGCTGCCAGTATGTGGGACAAATTGTACGTTCATATGCAGCAAATGGTTTTCCACAATATAATGGGCCCAGCTGAAACTGCTCAATTGTTTGGTCCATATTTAGTCAGTAAAATATCAACTGAGAAATCCAAGGTATGTCATTTTGCATGACCTATCGACAAAGAATTAAAAAGATATACAGTACACTCTGCTTACCTCGGATATCCAGAAACAGGGATTTTTTGTCTGAGTTAAACAATATTCCAAGTTAAGCAAGGCAAATTTCAATAGAATATAAAGCAAAGGGACAATTATTTTAGTCCGAGCTGAGTGAATCTAAGGCTTAAACAGATCCGAGGTAAGAGGATTCTACTGCATTTTAGGTGTCTCAATTCAATCATTGGTGTAGTACATTGTACTTGTATCTTCGTTATAGGCTGTTTCACTTTTGATTACACTATTACAAAACACTAGCCAAGATGAGTCAGTCATGAGTGACACCGAGCCTGAATCAATGCCAGGTAGTCCCACCAGACCAAAAACAGGTATGTTGATATTATGACACATGTCCAATTATCCTTGTATGTGTACACTATGACTGGTTCTATGATGTCTGTTTAACTAACGGTATTTATGTTAACTTTCAATTAGGGTCTCCTGAGAAGCTCAATAGTATAGTTGAAGATGGAGATTTCTTTGGTCAAACTATTCCCAATGATACTACACCTCTAACACGTGAGTAAATTAACCACTTATCATACTGACAGCATCTTTCAGCTTTCTTTAGTCATTTATGAGGAAATTATTTTCTGTTTTGTTAGAGACTGCTGCGTATAGAAGTTTATTGACTGGGACTGCTACTTTCACAAGTCATGGTGATGATAGCGAATTTGATGATATTGAAACTCAACTCGCTGTAGGACCAGTTGATACAAAAAACAGGTAAACCATTGAATCTATTCCGCAGCCTATAGTATTAACCTGTTGATAACATGTTAATTAAAGCTGTAGGTGTGATAAGATTTCGAATTCTTGACATTATGTATTTGAAATTGATAAATGTAGATTTAAATAAATAACTTATCCCTTATGAATATTCTCACTTTAAACATTATTTCAGATTGACTGTTCCCACTGGTAATAATACAGGAAGCAATGAAACACTTGGTTTATCTCATAGTAGTGACCGTCTAGAATCAAGTCGAAAAGAAGATGAATCAATTGGTAGCTCAATATCTGCTGCTTCGCCAGCATACATTCCTTCAGCTATTGATAGAAGGTACATTTGTTATTGTCAGTGTACTTTGGGTCCATTCAGTTAGTACGTTTGCTAATGTTCAATGATGCTTTAAAAACAAATTCTAAGGCTAAAATACAAAGATACATTATTTCTCACCATTTTCAAAATCAGCCCGTGTCAATTACAGTCAATGAAAATAAAAAATAAAACATTTTGTTGAAAATTGACCCCTTTCAACTTAGTATTTGTTAAGAATGTAAACATACTAGTGTACGGCCCATCCTTCCTTTGCTCAGATGATTTTGAAACCTAATTCAATTGTAGTTATTGTTGTATTTACCCTATTTCATTTTTTGTTAGTGGTGGTAATGCTTCACTAGGATCATCTGCAGGAACTCGTCGTTTGGGTAAGTGCTCGCCTATGTGTACTTTTAAGTTTATGTACTCATTAAAGAAAGGTGTGTTACTATCTACAATCTCAATTTCAGCGGCTCTGAGGACTGGATCCGATACAGAAACTGAAGTTGAAGTGGATATTTCCAAATCTAAACAGCAGCATCAAGAAGATGAAAGAGATGACTTTGATTTCTATGATAGTTAGATTCAGTTTTACAGTGTTGTTTTCAAAGTTTTATTGACTAACTGGCTTTTATTCAAATATGTCACATTCACTGCCAGAACTCTTAGAATGATAATTCAAAAATCAAATTACTCAGTATTTTACTGTTTGTAGTTTTTATGTAGACGAGTAGTTTGTGTCTTTGTAGAATGTAAGAAAT
>JAYMFW010157265.1:0-32697 GCA_036785005.1 Tubulanus punctatus | reverse complement strand
CAAATTTGCAGTTAGCATCGTTGACGCAAGGCGCGTTGATTTTGGCAAGCAAGGCAAACTTTCTAACGGTAACAACGTGCTGAACGGCATTGAATACAATGAATTCGGCAAGGCCGTTGCTTATTACATCATTAAAGAAGATGTGCAAGCCGGCAAGGTTTACGAAACGAAAGAATACAAACGAACACCGGCAACAGATGTGATTCACTTTTTTGAAAAGCGTTATGCAGATGACCGGCGCGGAGTTACGGACCTTGCACCAGTAATGAAACCATTACGAGACTTGCAAGGATACGCAGATGCAGAGTTAGTCGGGGCCAGAGTTGGCGCAGCTCAAATGGGCTTTTTAACTACCGCTGACAATGGTGAATATTCGTATGACGGCGATGAAAAGCTCGATGATGGAACAATCATTGATCAGGTAGAACCCGCAAGAATTGTGAAACTACCGGTCGGCGTAGACTTCAAAGCATTCACACCACAAAACCCGTCAGCAAGCTTTTCTGGTTTCGTACAGAAGACGCTTGAAAGTATCGCAACTGGTCTAGGGGTTTCATACAACCATCTAGCATCAGATATGGGATCGCTTAACTACTCATCGGCCCGTTTTCAGGGGCTTATTGAGCATGAAAGATGGCGAGCCAAACAACAGTCAATGATCGATGAAATTCTCACGCCAATTTTCATTGCATGGTTAGAGGTCCAACTTTTACGCGGCCTCGGAAACCTACCAATTACCCGCATTTCTAAGTTCAAACAATGTCGATGGATTCCTAAGAGTTGGCGATCAGTCGATCCAGAAAAGGAAATCAAAGCACTAAAGCTTGAGCTTGAATTGGGCGTTACCTCATTAACACAAATCATCACTGAACGTGGAGACATACCAGATGAAATATTTAATGAGTTAGCAGAAGAAAAAAAGCTGATGGAAAAATTTGGTCTGAATCAGGAATCAAAAGAGGAAAAACCAAACAATGAAACTGAAACCACAAACAAGACAGTTGGAAATGCAAGCTCAGGAGATTAGCGACAACGTTATTCAACTGACATTTTCAAGTGAAGCGGCGGTATCTCGCTCATTTGGTAATGAGATTTTATCTCATGAAATCACATCAGTTGATTTACAGCGAATGAATAGCAAAGCCCCTGTTTTACTTAACCACAATCCAGAGGTCCAGATTGGCGTTGTAGAGCGTTCTTGGATTGAGGACGGCAAAGGTAAGGCTGAGATTCGTTTTAGCCGTAACGAGCGAGCACAGGAGGTTAAGCGGGATGTTCTTGATGGAATCATGCCTAACACATCTGTTGGCTATCGAATTTATGAAGCCGAAGAGAAAAAAGGCGGTGATTTCGTTGTCACTCGATGGTCGCCGTTTGAGCTGAGCATTGTATCGATCCCCGCTGATATTTCTGTCGGTTACGGTCGAAGTGATGACGCAGACGCAAACGAAGTTGATCTAAAAGGCAATGAGCCTGAACCGGAAGAAAAAACGCCGGAGAAAGAGCCAGAGCCAACACCGGAACCGGAGAAAGAGCCGGAGCCAGAAACCGAACCTGGATCTAATGATTCAGACGCCGAAACTCAGCGCCATATGTCCATTCAAACAATTGCAGGAATGTATGACGCCAAAGAAGACGGCGCAAACGCTATACGAAGCGGAATGAGCGTTGAAGATTTTCAACGTTCGATTTTAGAAAAAATATCATCTAACCAAGAAGAAGAAATCGAAATGAAAAAACCACAAACATTCTCAATTGTTCGCGCTTTAAATGCACTAGCTGATGGTGATTGGTCACGCGCAGAATACGAAAAAGAAATTTGCGATGAGTTGCGCACAGAAAATACAAAAGGTATCAGCGTTCCTGCGTGGGCCTTGCGTAGCTCTGATGCAGCAGCAACACAAATGAAAGTAGTTCAACCGACAACCGGCGCAGAATTGGTCGATGATCAGCTATTGGTCGGTGAATTCATCGATGTTCTATACAACAACTCATGGCTATCAACTGTCGGCGTTCGCCGTATGGGCGGCCTAGTTGGTGATATCACCATTCAGAAAAAATCGCAAAAACCAACTTTTGGTTGGTTAGCAGAAGCGGCAAACGTTGATCTAACAAACTTCCAAATCGGCACTTTGAAAATGTCGCCAAAAACAATGGCGGGCGGTATCGCAGCATCACGCAAGCTGATGATGCAATCAACGCCATCAATCGAAATGCTGATTCGTCAGGCAATCATTGAGGGCGCAGCAGAAGCGGTTGAAAACTACCTATTGAATTCAACTGGTGCTGATGATTCGCCAAAAGGCATCATCCCTCGAATTCAGGCGGCGCAACAAACAGACGCTAAAAATGTAATTGATCGCTCATTCCTAGTGAATGCAGTTGCGAAGATTCGTGAAAAGAATGTTCGTGGTTCGCTTTACGTGATGATGAACGCTGAAATGGCGGGAATCTTGATGAACATCAAGACAGCCGGTAAAGATTCTGGCGTTCCTCAGTTTGTTATGAGCGCAAGCCAATTAGATTGCGGTGAGCTATTGCCGGTTATCGTTACAGAGCATATGCCAAAAGGTCAGATTCTAATCGGTGATTTCAGTCAGATTATTGTCGGCGCGTGGGGCAATGTTGATCTTGTTCCTGATACATCAACGCTAGCGGCGTCCGGCGGTTGGGTGATCCGCTTATGGCAAGATATGGATATGCAGTGTCGTTATGATGAAGCATTCCACTTGATCAAAAATGCAAATCCTAAAATCGTCTAATGTTTGATGAAGATTTAAGCATCTTCTTTGATACAGACGTTTTTGCCGAAGTGATCACGTTTCAACCGGAGGGCGGCATAAGTCGCCCTGTTACCGTGATTTTTGACCGCCAATATTACGAATCAGACAGATCGACAGCCGGCATTGCCACATCATCCCCAACTGTTTTGATACGTGAATCGGAAGTTCCAGAAATCGAATATGGCGACATGTTCATTCGAAAATATGAGCGTTTTTATGTTCGCTCATCCGAGCCGGACGGAACAGGTTTGATTCGTGTCATTTTGGACACTTAATGATGCATAAAAGAACAGAAATCAGAAACCTAATTTATCAAGCTTTAAAAAAGCAAGATATCAAGGTCCACAATCAACGTTATTACCCGATCCAATTAGACAAATCACCATACTCTCTTATCTATACGCATTCAGAACAAGTTGATTACGTATCACCCGCATTTCCTCGCAGCAGACAGCGTTCATTGCGCCTTGTCATTGAAACAATAGCAACTGGAATGAGCATCGATGACAAGCTCGATGATGAATCAGAACGTATTGAAAGCGTTTTGAATACATCAGTCGGACTAAACATTAAATTGCTATCAATGTCAGTTCAAACAGATGCAAGCGGAGAAAGGCCCATAGGTGTAATGGTTAGTGAGTGGGAAATTATCTATTTAGATCGGGAATCTAAAGGAGAGTAACCGAATGACGGGAATTACCGACATTTTCACGGGTTTAGATACCACCGTATTTCATGGCGCAGCCGGAAAGCTAACGGCAACCGATATCACTAATGAAATCACGGATTGTAACGCGATCCCGACTGTAGCATCAGAGCGCACGATTATTGATGTGCCTACGTTTGGCGCGGAATATAACCGCAAGCTAATTGGACAATCATCGGTCCCAAATATCGATCTTGTTCTTAACTGGAAGCCTGATGATCCGAGTCATGTTGCATTGCTAGATGCACACAACAAAAAAACAAAGCTAGCTTTCAAAGTCGTCTATAAGTCAGGCGGCGCGGAAAACTACGCAATTTTTGAGGCTTATGTTGCGACATTCTCAACAGATGCGCCAATCGATAACGTATCCACAGCAACGTGCTCACTTGCCGTTGATGGCGGAATCGCAAGAAGTTCAAAAGCTTAATCTCAAGGGCGCTATATGCGCCCTATTTTTTTTAGGATCAAATAATGTTTAACAATATCGAACAACTAAAAACGCTTACAAATCGAACAACTAAAATCATCGAGCTTAAAGATATCGGTCGTTTCAAGATTCGCGCTCTATCGGCGGCAGAATCGATCAAAGTAATGAAGCGTGATGAAGACATTCACATCAAAACGGTTATGTATGGCCTTATCAATGACAGCGGTGAGCGCATTTTCGATGACAGCTCACTAGAAACATTGCGAGAGCTACCGGCAACCGTTGTCGTTCAGATCTCCACCTCGATCATGGGTATGTCTGAACTAGCAGACATCAAGGACGTTGAGGAAAAGTAAGAGCCAATCCGTTTAAAAGATTTGTCTACAGATTGGCAATACAGACGGGTTGGACAATAGAGCACATTATGTCGCTCGAAAAATCTTTATTACATGAGCTTTACGTTTTCTGTGAATTCATTGAGCCAATTGGACCGCTAGAGGATTCGCAAAGAATCGGACAGCTCGCATCGTTAATCGGAACGCTAAAAAGCAATAAGAAATTCAAGCCGTCAGACTTTTTCCCAGAACTTGAAAATATTTCAATAAAACAGCGAGAAGAAAAACAAAGGAACCAGATCAAGTCTGGTATGGATTGGCTTTTTCACGGCACTGATTAAGGAAAGGCGATGACAAAGCAGAAATACAATATTGAGATAACGGCTAGCTCAAAAGATGCGATAAAAGCTTTTAAATCTGTTGCGAAATCTGGCGAGAAATTAGCAGGGAGCATGAAAGGAAGTGGAAAAGGTATGTCTCAGGTTTTTGACCTGATGAAAACTGGACCACTACAGGCTATAGGCGCAATCGGTGGATTATCGGCAGCATTTGTCGGTTTATCAGCAACGATAGCTACAAACATTAGAGAGGCTAATAACCTAGCTAGAGTTTCAGATACAAGCGTTAGTTCATTCAAAGCGATGGACTTTGCAGCCAAGCAATACGGGATGACCGGCGAGCAAGTAGCAGATATCACAAAGGACATTGCTGATAAGGCTCAGGAGTTCGCGAGGGACGCGACAGGTCCATTCATGGACTTTGCAAACGAGTTAAATCTCACAGAGGAACAGGCGAAATCGTTAGCCGGTGAAATGGTTCATATGTCTGGACCTGAATCGATGGGCCGTATGGTTTCGATGATGGAGGATGCGGGCCTTACTTCAAAGGAAATGACTCAGGCGCTTGAATCGATGGGTAATGACCTGTCGAGGTTAACACCATTATTTTCTGATCAATCATCAGAGCTTCAAAGATTAGAAAACAGATATGGAACGTTAACCAATGCTCTAGATGACAGTGAGGTGAAGCTATACACCGACTTTGCAGAGTCGATTGATCTTGTTACCGCGTCACTGTTTAGCATGTTGGAACATGCACTGTTGCCAGTAATTAAACCGATGACAGAACTAGCAGACGCAACGGCCCATTTTTTCGCAACGATGGATTCAGGAACGGAGGCGGCAAAGTATGAGCGACTAGCAGATATTCGAGCAGAAATTAAAGATCTTGAATCTGAAATTGATAACAACTCATCAGCATGGGGCCGATTTAAAAACTCAGTAACGATGACATCAACTGATTCAAAGATTCTAAAAAATGACCTTGAGAAGTTAAGGAAAGAATATGAATCACTGAACGAATCGCTAGGTTTAGCCGCTCCAAAACCAAAGCTAAAGCCTGATGGCGCAAAAGACACTAAATCAAAGAATACGGTTGAAGTTAAAACCGAATTCAAATCAACACTTGATGATAGAAAGGCCGCTGACAAGCTAGGCGAATCATTATCAATGGCTATTTCTAGTCCTGTTGAAAAGGCAAAGATTCAATTTTCAAAGGATATGGAAGTAATCAACAAGGCTTATGAGAGCGGAAGCGCAAAGCATACTGAACTAGAAAAACTAGCTCAGGAACGCCGCGATGAGGCAACCAAAAAAGCCAATGATAAAGCCGCCGAAGATGCACTGATTTTCAAGGCAAAATTAGCCGGCGATGAGGAAGCGTTAAACGAACATCTTTATCAGAAGAAGTTAGATCAAGCCCGCGAGTATTACACGGATAAAAACGAGCTTGAAGAAGTTGAAAGAATGCTTGTTGAAGAACGGGACGCAGAAAAAACAGAGAGATTAATCGCAGATTCGGACCTCGCAAAAGAAAGGTTAGAGGCAAACGTTTCTGGTCAGTTGGATTTCGACACTCGAATAAAAGACAAGGAATCAGCTTTACAGCTAAAACATGGTCAAGACATGTTAGGCGAAATGGCGAAAGAATCAAAAGCAGCGTTTCAAGTTCAAAAGGGTTTACGTATAGCAAACGCTATCATGAATACTTATGACATGGCGACAGGTTCTTATAACGCAATGGCGAGCATTCCTTTTGTTGGTCCGGCGTTAGGTGCAGCGGCAGCAGCAGCGGCGGTTGTATTTGGCATGAAGCAAGTTAAAACAATTCGAGAGCAGGAATTCAAAGGTCAAGCTGATAAAGGTATTGATTCTGTTCCTATCGGTGGAAATTCAACGTGGATTTTAAAACATGGTGAAAGGGTTGTTCAGCCAGAAGCCAACAAGAAGCTTACTAAATATCTAAATGAACAAGACAAGCCACAGAAAAAGAACGTGGACTTTAATTATAACTTTACCATAAACGGCAATGTAACTGATGAGCAATGGTTTAACGATAAGTTAGCAGAGCATCAGGATTTCATAGCTCAACAGGTATTAGAAAATATAGTGAACGGATAATGAAAATAGATTTACCGATATCGGCAAAATTGAGCAAGGTAAAAATTAACAATGATTTTAAAACCTCAATCAGTGAGGCTATTAACGGTAAACAAATTGTTACGCCGTTAGGATTTCAAAGATTTAGTTTCGACCTTGAATTTACACTGCATCAGGATGAAATAAGAGATTTTGATTTATTCATGATGAAGTTGAAAGGAAGATTGAATACTTTTTCTTTGCAAATCCCATATGTTTATTTGGTTAAAGATTCATTTTTAAGAGGATTGGTAACGTCAGCCGCTAGTAATTCAGGCTCATCATTAATCAATGTTTCAGGGATTGATATGGGCGGATTTTCTGCCGGAGATATCATTCAATTAAGCTCAAGTGATAAGCTTTATATGATTGATAGTTTTGTTAAATCAACTGGCGTTATATCAATAATTCCAAGACTAATAACAAATGCTGTAAATGGTGATGTTGTTAAATATAGAAACGTCAAACCTAACTTGAGATTAAAATCAGATAGATATACGAAAGAATATAAGGATGGTCATGAAATTGTTAGTGTAAGACTATCGGCGGAGGAAGCATTTTGATTGATTACGCAATATTAGTTGATATAACTTTTTCAAAACTTAATTCTATTTATATTTCAACGGCTCAGCATGACATTGTATTTAATGGAACTAAATACAATTCTGTCGGTGATGTTATTGATATTTCTAAGAACAAAACTGTTAGGGGCATTAAATCACCGACAACTAAAGTCACGTTAGCCGGTGAGGCTCAAGAGTATATAAGCGCAATCAGTGATGGTTTATACATAAACGGTTATATATCAGTTGCTCTAGTTAGAATAGATGATTCAGGAGCCGTTATAGACTCTCAAATTATAGCATCAGGGATGATGAACAAACCTAAAGTAAGCAGAAAGATTGGCTCAATTAAAACTGAGATTGAAATTCAACCACCATTTATATTATTTGAAAAGGCGCTTGGAACATTCCCTGTAGACTCTTTGCAGAGAATGAGATCAATGGGCGATACCATATTTCAATATGCTCATGATGCGAGGACTATAAAATGATTAATTATTGGGATTGGGATGTTATTAATGATTATATCCAAAGTCAGAAGTTTTATAAGGTTGAAGCAATAAAGGATAGAGTTGATTCAATACCGCTTGTTTATGGTCGAGCTAGATTGAAATTAACGCCGATATATAGAGATATTTACGGGCTTGAGGCCGTTTCCGCTTTTCCTATTGCTGAGGGCATGATAGCGGGTGTTGAGCAAATATATCTTGATGATACCCCTATTCTTAGATCTGGAACCATTATGCCATCAGGGACCGTTAGCCATGAAAATTTTAGTGGCTTATATGGTCTTTCTTTTAATAAGTACCAATTCGAAATTAAATCTGGAATGCCAAGTCAGGAAAGAATAAAAATATTTGGTAAAAATTTTCCAAAGTGGGGAATATCAAAGCGCGGAGATAACATAGCGTTATTAGGTGTTAAATATACGTCATGGTTTGATCAAGGCGAGGTTGTTAAATTTCCTGAAATATCAGTTGATATTGTAGGGAGAATGGTTAAGCGATTAGAGACAAATCTATCAATTGGATATTCTACTAATGCGGCATCGTTTTTATATGATCTAATTACAAATAAAAGATTTGGTGCGTCCGTCCCTGAATCATTGATTGATATAGATTCATTTATAGCAGCGGCAAAATATATAGAATCAAAAAAACTTAAAGCAAATGGCGTTTTAGACACTAGCAAAAGCATAAAAGATTTGTGCAAACAATTATTGAAAGCTTTTCAAGGTGATTTATATGAGCATGGCGGAAAAATAATGCTCACATATAAAAGACCGGCAACAAAGCCGATCATGCACTTTGATGAAAGCTCAATAATAAACAAGTTTGATGTCATCTATCCTGAATCAAGAGCAAAAGCTAACGTTTTAATAGGTAAGTACGTTGTAAGAGGCGCTGAGCAAACGGCGACAATACCAAAAACGGCGACAAAGCAAATGATAGCCGATGGTATAATCAAACCTAATAACGTTGATTACAAGATGATTAACGACAGGCTGACAGCAACTTATCTGATGGGTATTGATTACAATCAGATGAAGCAACGCAAAAGCATTGAATTTAGCGCCGGTTATGATGCGTTTTCATTAAAAGTTGATGACATCATATCTATAACAGAATCAAAAAACTCATTTGATAAAACGTTGTTTGTAGTTGATGAAGTCGAGCGAAACATCATAAAGAATTTTGGTGTTTGTAAGATTATAGCAACTGAGTACAAATCATCTGATTATGGTGTTGTTGGAACTATACAAGAAACAGAGCCGAGAGCAACCGGCAACAAGTATGAATCACCACAGCCAAAAAACCTAAAGACTGTTAATAAATCAGTTACAGGATATTCAACAGTTTCATTAACTTGGG
The DNA here is from genome assembly GCA_036785005.1 of Tubulanus punctatus. NCBI lineage: Eukaryota > Metazoa > Nemertea > Palaeonemertea > Tubulaniformes > Tubulanidae > Tubulanus > Tubulanus punctatus. The sequence goes on along the minus strand of JAYMFW010157265.1, from coordinate 23,535 downwards.
ACGTTATACAAGATCTAAATGCTATTGATTATGTATTAGAGTACAAAAAATCTAGTGATAAAATCTGGCTTGAACTAGGTAAGATGAAACAACCGCCATTTCATATCACGCGTTTAAATTCTGGAAGATATGATTTTTCTGTTAAGACGGTTAACCGATTTGGAATTTACTCAGCAAGGACAATAATCACTAACGTTGATTTAAAAGACGATAGAGTTTATCCAAGCCCTGAACACGTAATAATTTCAAACAACAAGACATCAACCACTGTAAGCAAGACTAAAGATTGGTTAATCAGTTGGGATGACGTAAGAGAAAAGCCGCTATTAGGTGTAAATGATAATTCAGAGGGCAAAACATTTGGCGCATACTTTGATCACTACCTTGTAACTATCAAGCATAGTAATGATGTAAAGAGAACGGTAAAAGTTCAATCTAACGATTTCATTTACTCTTATAGTGATGCTCTTAAAGATGGTTTGAATCGAAATGTAACTTTTGAAATTCGTTTTGTTTCTAAATCTGGCGTTAGCTCTCAAGCGGGAATATTAACAGCAACAAACCCACAAATTATAGGCTTGTCTGGTGTAGATGTTAGGGGCGGTTTGTCTGGTTTGTTTGTTCAGTTTGACATGCCAGATGATGATGATTACTCAGGTGTTGAGGTCCATGTTTCTAAAGACCCAAAATTTAAGCCGTCATCAGCCACATTGAAAGCAACGCTAACTAACACAAATAGTTATGCGCGAGCATTCGCACAAAATGAAAAGGGCCAATATTATTGCAGAGTTGGCGCTTTTGATTGTTATGGTAAAAGTGAAATAGTATGGAGTGAGGCGGAACAGTTCAGCATTGCTGATGTAAATGTTTTCGTTCCAGAAATTAACGAATCAGACGTTATAAAGATGATTCTTGATAAAACAAATGAAATCGATGATAACGCGAAGAAGATATCTAAAGAGATCACAGATAGAAAACTCGCTGTAAAAGTTGAATCAGATAAGTTAGCTCAAGAGGTTATCAATAGAGCAAGTGCAAATAAAGGCATTGAGGCTTTAATAACGAAAGAGACAAACGCACGTAAAGCCGCTGATACTGCATCAATCACAGCTACAAACAAGCAATTCGCAACTATTAATAATAATGTTGCAGCATTGCAAACAACAACCAAAACAATGACAACGAAAATTGATGCTGTAAGCAGCAAGCAAACAACGTTGATCAGTGATGTTGGTAAAAACAAATCCGCATTGTCTACAGAGGTTAAAACTAGAACCGATCAATTTAAATCGTTAAGTGAAAAGGTAACGACACTTACATCTAATTTCGGGACAAATAGCGCAAACGTATCAAAGCAGTTCAAAGCGGTTACTGATGCTCATCAGGCGATATCAAAAATCGTAACAAACCTAGAAAATAAAATGGGTGAAAACACAGCAAACATAACAAAAATATCTCAGGTTACTAATGGGATGAAAGCTGAATACATGGTCAAAGCAAATTCAAATGGTTTGATTGCCGGTATTGGTTTGATTGCTGATAAGTCTAAAGATGTTTCAGAGGTCGCGATAGTAGCAAATAAGTTTTTTGTTGTGTCTGCATCCGGTGATATGAGCACACCGGCTAAAAAGAAAATTCCTTTCTCAGTCGATAACGGAACAGTGATCATAAACACTGCGATGATTAAAGACGGCACGATAGAAAACGCAAAGATTAAAAATCTCGATGCGGGGAAAATTCTCACAGGAACAATAAACGCAAATTCAGACATCATAACCGGAACAGGTAATAAACAGGCCGGTATAACTGGTGCGGGTGGTGTTAAAATTTGGTCCGGTGCGTCAGACAGAAACAAAGCGCCGTTTCGTGTTAATGATCTTGGTGAGTTATTCGCAACAAAAGCGACTATAACAGGGAGAATTAACGCAACATCAGGAACGTTTGACAATGTAATTATAAATGAAAGCAGCGTATTTAAAGGCACTGTTTATGCGGATAAAATTTCCGGAGATGTTATTAAATATCATAGGTCAGGCGCATTATCATCATTTAATTTCAAAATGTCATCAGGGAACAATCCTCATGCTTATAGTATTTTAGAGAATCTTGTTGCTAAGTCTGAAACTGGACGAGCAATAACACTATCTAATAGCTATTTGCATATAGGAAAAGCCGCATATAAAAGAAAATTATATAGCATTGATCCATTAATGATGATAGTTGAAACGCCACAAGGTTTTAATCCTGCAAAACACTATATAAAAGTAATGGCAACTCTTTTCCCTATTAATGGCGGAACAACGTCAATAATAACTCATTCATGGGAAAACGTTCCATATGTGGCAAATTTAGCATTAATTAATGCAGGACGACCAAGCCCGTCAATATTAAAGGCGGGAGCAAACTCAGCAGTGGTTGAGTTAAATAATACTATTGCGGGAACAACAGCGGCAAATTTTGGCGGTGTATATGGCTTGAAAATGATAGTTACAGCCTATGACGCAAGCGTTAATACAAATCCAAGACTTGCCGGCGTTAGGGCTTATATGATGGGAAGTGATGAGGCAACAATACAATTCTTAGTTGAGAAAAATTAATTAAGGCCCGCATTTGTCGGGCTTTTTTTATGGAGGAATCAAAATGCGACAGCAACGCGCAAAGATGGATATATATATTTATCGTGGTGATACCTATGAAGAATTTTTACAATTTTTCAGGGATGAAGAATCGACTATTCCTATCGATATAAGCGATGCAACGATCACGGGAACGGCGAGATTAGGCCCTAATGATTTTAAGTGGTTTGACTTGCCTATCACGGTAACAAATGCAAAGCAGGGCTTATTCATGATTAAAATGGATAGCGAATTCACAACGAAATTAGGAAAGGTTGGCGAAACGCACACAGGAAGATTTGATATTCAAATTGTGCGAATTGGCAAGGTATTCACGTTTGCGACAGGTAATTGCATTGTCACTGACGATTACACATACGAGGAATAGCTATGATGTATTTGAAACGTACAATAACCGGCGGTGCGGTTGTTGGTACTGACAAGAGCGAAGCATTTTTAGTATCGTTTGGAAGTGCGCCGCATACCATTTTCATGATGGAAGAATTCCCGAAAGAATGGAGAAACCAAGGCGATCTTTTGATGTTCGATGCCGGCACAAAACGATTAGTTTGGACTGATGTTGTCGGAAACTCATCAAAGCTTGAGGGCAAGACGAAAGCTCAAGTGATCGCAGAGGCTCGCACCGGTTACGAGACAGCAGCAATAGCCGTTAAAAAGTATCTTCCAATCAAAGGCAAAGCGGTTGATTCAGCATTGCTTGAGGGTAAGAACAGAGCAAGCATTATCACTGATGCTCGCGCCGGTTACGATACAGCAGCGGTAGCCGCTAAGAAATATGTCAATGTTTCTGGCGATACCATGACTGGAAATTTAACCGTTTCTAAAGCTGCCGGACGGTTGATTTTTAATGAAACTGATTACGCTAAATCAAATTCAGGTATCGAGTTTAAAACTGGCGCAAATCAAAACGTTTTGATTACGCATGAAGTTTCGGACAATGAAATCCCGTTAGGCGGTCAAGCCTTAATATTCAAATCATCTGGATCATCAGTAGCGGTGAATCACATTGCGATTGATGGTGATTTTTTCGCTCAAAATAGTAAGCGAGTTTATCATCAGGGATTCAAGCCGACATCATCTGATGTTGGCTCATTCAGTAAAACTGAATCAGATAAGCGTTTTTCAAAGCTTAGAACGCCCGCTGATTATGGAACAGGGACTGCAAACGCATCAACAATTTTATATGGTGATGGAACATGGAAGCCAATAAGCTTGCATATGTCATCAACAGCAGTCGGAACACTCGCTAAACGTCCAATCGCAACCGCTGTGAATTCTGGTTCTGTTTATATCATTACTGGCGACAGTGCAGCGAACAACGGCAAAGTATTTATTAGTGATAAAAAGACCTGGATTGAAATTGTCGATCACAGGATTGCTCAAGCTGATTCGCGATATTTGCAAATAAAATCAAAAGCGGTTGATTCAGCGTTGCTTGAGGGCAAGAACAGAGCAAGCATTATCACTGAGGCTAGAGCAGGCAAAGTTGCTGATTCATCAAAGCTAGAGGGTAAGACAAAAGCTCAAGTAGTCGCAGAGGCCCGCAGCGGCTACGAGACAGCAGCGATAGCCGCAGGGAAGTATCTAGCCATAAAAGGCAAAGCGGTTGATTCAGCGTTGCTTGAGGGTAAGAACAGAGCAAGTATTATCACTGAGGCTCGCACCGGTTACGAGACAGCAGCAGCAGCAGCAGGAAAGTATTTAGCGAAAGGAGCAAAGTCGGTCGATTCATCAAAGCTTGAGGGCAAGACGAAAGCTCAAGTGATCGCAGAGGCTCGCTCCGGTTACGAGACAGCAGCAGTAGCCGCAGGAAAGTATCTAGCGAAAGGAGCAAAGGCGGTCGATTCTGACAAGCTAGACGGCATAAATTCGACTCAGTTTGTTAGAAGTGATTATTTATCAACTAGAACTTTATCTGATGTTGATGCAGCAGATAATCAAGGCGTAAATTTTCATTATCTTGAATCGAAAGCAAAGGGAAAGCCAACAGGCACAGATCATGCGCTATTAACTCAATCTTTCAGCAATGCGTATTCAACTCAGATTGCGTCAGATTGGAGAACAAATAGATGGTATATCCGAAATCAAAATAATGGGAAATGGGGCGCATGGGCTGAGCTTTATTCAACAATAAACAAACCGACAGCCGCAAATGTTGGGGCATTAACTCAAGCTAATGCTGATAAGCGTTACCTGTTGAATTCTGGTGGTGTTGTTTCTGGTCAATTCTCAGCTACAAAACGTCTTTTGGTTAGCGGAGGTGCTACGATTGGCGGTGCTAACGTAACAAAAGCGTCACTACTTATTGATGGATCGATGGGTATCGATGGAAATGAAATCTATTCCACAATGGATCTTATTATTGGAACGGTGGCTAACACAGTTCTTATCAAGAAAGGAACAACTCAGATTGCATCATTTGATTCTGCCGGAATCAAAGAGGGGGCCGCATACCTTAAAGATAAGTATTTGGGTAAATCTGCAAAAGCGGTTGATTCAGCAAAGCTTGCCGGTCTTGTTGTTTCAGCTTCACCAACGAAATCTACAATACCAAGTCGTGATGGTAGTGGGGATATAGTAGCTAGATTGCTAAGAACAACCTACGCAGATCAAACAACTATGAGCGGTGCGATAGCATTTAGAATCAATAATAGTAAGGATAATTTTACTCGTTATTGCAGTTCAAATGCTGCCGTTCGAGCGTGGCTTGATACATATTCAAAAGGCGAATCTAACGGTCTTTATGTAGCAAAAACAGGTAATGCGGTTATTAAAGGCTCTATAACTGCCACAGGAGACATCACGGCATTTTCTGATAGACGATTGAAAAAAGACATACGAAATATCGAAAATGCGCTTTCAAAAGTATGTGAGCTAAATGGTGTTACATACAGCAGGATTGATACAGGTGAAAAACAAACCGGTGTCATTGCTCAAGAGGTAGAATCCGTTCTTCCAGAAGCAGTTAAAAATAACGATGAATACAAGTCTGTCGCATACGGCAATATGATAGGTCTTATCATCGAGGCAATAAAAGATCTAAAACAACAGGTTGAGGTGATGAAATATGACATTACCTAAAACCGGACCAATAAAAATGAGTCAAGTTAGAACAGAGCTTAAATTAAGCGGAGCTATAAGCTTAGGTAATGCGAAAGTTCGAGCGCTTGCAGGTAAAAAAACTGGGCCTATTTCACTTTCCAATTTGCTAGGAAAATCAGCGGCTAGAGAGATTCTTGATATTTATGTAGACGTTGTTGAGGCAAAAGCCGGATTAAATAATTTTTGGCGTGGGTATTATGATAATACAACTGCTAAGTTTGGAACAATTAATTATAACTCTTTGCTAACGTTGCATGAGACTAACGGAGTAAGAAAAACTATAAATATTCTTGGGTTTGGCATTTACAGTTCTAAATCATCAGGATTTAAGCCTAGGAAATATTATTTTAAAATATCACCATCATCAAAACCAGAATGGAATCCTAGTGACGTTCCTACTGTTTTATATGTAAGAATGCTAAATCCATTAACTAATAAATGGACTGGATGGGGAACTTTGCCAAAGTCATCGGCTAGCATTATATACAGCAATAGATCAGAAAGCGCAGCAGGATTGAAAGATATTCAAAATCAAATACCATCTTTACTTAATAAGAAAGTAAGATTTCAATTAAAGATGCCATCAGGATATAAATTCGTAAATTAAATAAATCAAACACATTAAACCCGCCCATTGAGGCGGGTTTTTTTATGGGCGCAATATATGAAAGAAATAACGTTATCGTCACCTCTTAATAGTTATATATCAGATGATGGAACATTGCATTTAGTTCAAGACACATCATTTAATCAACCGTTAAGAATATATGACAAGGATATTGGAAGTCATATTGATTTAACAGATCTAATAATCAGCGGGAAATTAAAAACAAATGCTGATGATTTGGTAGGTCAAGAATTCACTATTACAAAGCCAACAAAAACACAAGCTCTTATTTCTCTTTCATATACAGAAACAGCGAATGTTCCTGATGGCTTGTATTACTACGAAATAGATTCGCTCAATCCAAAAACAAATATAAAAGAAAATTTGTTACGTGGTAGAGCAATTGTTTATAAAAACATTAATTGAGGTAAACATGAGCAACGTAACTATTTTTGGAGAGAGCAAAACACGAATTATAAAACTAAATGAAACGCTTTTTGGTCCTGCCGGCGATAATGGCAAAGACGGAATAGGAATAGAAAGCGCCATAATCGATTCTGATGGCAATTTAGTATTCAATATGACTGACAGTTCAATATTAAATGTTGGCAAAGTCACAGGGCCTACAGGGAGCGAGGGGGCGACAGGAAAAGACGGCGATATTGGTGAGAGTGGAAAAAATGGTATTTCCGTTTCAAGTGCAAAAATAAACGGAAACGGCGATCTAATTATAATGCTTTCGAATGGCAATTCGTCAAATGTTGGCAATGTAGTTGGCAAGGACGGCAAGGACGGAAAGGACGGGATCGGCGTAAATGGTAAAAACGGCAAAGATGGAGATTCATTAACAAATATTGAGGCCGTTAGATCTGCATCAGGTGATACAAAAATAACAATGTTATACGGTTCTGGTAATTCTGAATATTTCATTATTCCCGCAGCGGAGAAAGGCCCAAAAGGCGACAGAGGACCAAAAGGCGACAGCATCACAGGCGCGAAAGGTGAAGCAGGACCGAAAGGTGATGCCGGTAAATCAATGACGTTTGCTGATATGACGCAAGCTGATATCAAAAGCATTATCAATCAAGTATCTCAAGCAATTGACCATTATTCAAAAGCATCAATCGACAAAAGATTAATAGATAAAGCTGACAAAAAAGATTTCGTATCAAAAATTGAATTAAGCAATGAGTTGAAGCAATACAGAGCAAAACTTAATTCATATACAAGAATGGAAGCCGACAATCTTTTAAACACTAAATCAAATTGGCGTGATGTTTATAGCCGGTTTGTTATAGATAAAATGTTCGCAGATTTACGAGCGGGAATAGGGACTGGAACTGGAAGCGGGACCGCCGGAAAGGATGGCAAACAAGGGACGAAAGGCGATACAGGGCCTAAAGGCGATAAAGGCGATGTTGGTCCAATTGGCCCTAAAGGTGATATTGGCCCTAAAGGTGATCGAGGAATACAAGGGCTTAGAGGTGTTGCGGGCTTAGGTTTGAACTCAAAAGGAGAATGGAAAGCCGGCGAAAGTTACGCGCAAGGCGATTACGTTTTTTCTGATAACAATGAAAATCAAAATACAATTTTCATTTCTAAGGGTTCATTCGTTTCAACAATTGAACCAAAGCTTGATTCTAAAAATTGGGTTTCACTAGAAGCGCCGGCAGGGCCGCGAGGTGATACAGGTCCTAAAGGACAGCAAGGTGATACAGGGCCTAAAGGTGATACAGGACCAAAAGGCGACATTGGACAACAAGGACCTAAAGGCGATACAGGACCTAAAGGCGACATTGGCGATAGAGGAAATATTGGACCTCAAGGAAACGAGGGGCAAAAGGGCGACAGAGGCTTTAATGGGGCGACAGGGCCGAAAGGAGATCGAGGGCCTAAAGGCGAGCAAGGGCCAAAAGGAAACAACGGCGACAGAGGCTTGCAGGGCGAAACAGGACCGAAAGGCGATAAAGGCGATATTGGTCCAATTGGTCCTAAAGGCGATGGCGGCGGATCTAAAGGCGACACCGGCGACACAGGACCGCAAGGCGAGCAAGGACCGCAAGGCGAGCAAGGACCGAAAGGCGAGCAAGGGCCGCAAGGCGAGCAAGGACCGAAAGGTGATCAAGGGCCGCAAGGCGAGCAAGGCCGGAAAGGTGATCAAGGGCCGCAAGGAAACAACGGCGACAGAGGCTTGCAGGGCGCAACAGGACCGAAAGGTGATCAAGGGGCGCAAGGTGAGCAAGGGCCGAAAGGAAACAGCGGCGACAGAGGCTTGCAGGGCGCGACAGGGCCGAAAGGAGATCGAGGGCCTAAAGGTGATGGAATAGAAGAAGCGCCAAAAGACGGGAATATTTACGCTAGACAAAATGGCAAATGGGTGGAAATAAAATCCGGCGGAGTGACGCCACCAAAACCGGAAGCAGAATATTTTGTTCACGTTGGTAAATCAATAAACGAAAAATTATCAATATCTGATATTGATTCTAAATTTACACAATCAAAAGTCACAAAAATACCTGTAACTCGCTTCACAATGGAATTTCCAAATTATGACGACAGTACAGAGTCATATTTATGGTTATTACTTCCTTATAGCGATAAAAATAAATCAATCCTTACTCATGCAGGATTTGGTTTTATGTATAAACAGCCATATACAATCTCTAATGATGATGAAAAATATGATGTATATAGAAGCCCTGTAAAAACATACGGTGTTACACCAGTGGAGTTAATAAATTAATATGCCAGTAATTAATAATGAACTTAAAAAATACAATGAAAAAGACAATTACCCAATTATTGACCAGTCAAATATAAGAGGTGGTTTGCATTTCGTTGAAAACTTAGCTGATCTAAAAGATATTCCTGCATTTTGTCAAAAGCGTGGCTTGCATGTTTTCGTAGGCGATACAGGAGCAACTTATATAAACGAGGGGGCTTTTAATGCGTGGATTAAAAAGACTGAGTTAACAACCGTTAACGGAAAGGCAGCAGACAAAAACGGAAATCTTGATTTACATGAATTTGACTATATAAGATCTGAAAAGATTATTTTGCAAAATATTGGTCTTAACTATGAAAACAATTCCGGCGATCAGGTTGAGATGATAAGCGCGGGATTTGGCGGCGATGGGATCATGATTGGTCATCATGACAGTGATAGCGCCGTTTGTGTGAAAGATAATTTAAGAATTATTCAATCAATAGGTGAACAATATGAAATTGTAGCTGAACACAACCCAAGACAAGGAAAGGAAAGTGAAGTATTTAATACTGAATTTATGGTTTCTTGGAATTTTGCATTCGAATCATCATGCGTAATTGACTATATAAAATTTAAAACGTCATTTTCATCTGAAAAATCAATTGTATATATTTACGATGCCGCAAAGAAAATAATTGGTCAATCAACATCACTTGTTGATTATAAAGAATCAAATCCTAATCCTATTGATAAAGGCTTTGAAAATCTAATTGAGTTAGATTTACCGGCCTATGTAATAAATGGTCAGCCAATAACTATTTCAATTGTTACGCCTAGCAAAATAGATATTGGATACGGTCATTCTGATGTTTATGGATACGAGACAGCAGCGGCAACTTATGCCGTAAGAACAATTATTAATGGAGCGGTTGAAACGTCACGATCTAGCATCAAAGGAAGCATGATAACACCTCAAAAATTCATTTCACCTGATGGAATAACATTAATTGAGGAATCATCAAAGCCAATTGATTTGAAACTTTTCGAGGCAGATCTTGAAAATGAACCATCAGAAGTGCATGGATTTGTTATAGATACAACTAAACATGAAAACTTTAAAAATATGACAATACACAGTCTATTTTTTGGCGCTCAAAATTTAAAAACAATAACAGGGGTACAGGCTAGAGCCGTAGTAATTGATAAAAATGGAATTAGTAAAACTGTAAGATTTACAACAATAAAACCTACTAGATTATTAGAAAATGAAAGTTATACGCTATCTTTTAATATTCCTATAACATTAGATTATGGACAAAAATTAGATGTTCGCGTTTATTCGTTGGATAGTAAGAAATTTTCATTACCAACAGATAATAATAAAAATATAGCAGTTACATTGGTTGGCAATGAAACTATAACCTCAAGAATAAATTATAGAACCTTGGTTAAACCTGTAAAATATACAGCATTAAGACGAGGTGAAGAAAGAATACTTGAGATAACAAATTCTGATGAAACAACAGAAGAAATAGACGTTTCATTGTGGTTTGAATAATAATGTGATCTATATCCCTCTCATGTTTTGAGAGGGATATACTAGGATCACAGCCTAGTATCAGCAAAGTTATTTATGGCACTTTTTGCCGTATCTAAACAAGAAACATATTTTCTTGTTAGTTCACCATCAACGATAAGATTTAAGCACATATCATGCTTTGAAGTGTTTTGAATTGAAATTGTTACATCGTCACATTCAAAAATAGTAACGGTTGAGAAGTCAGCTATACGAATAGACTTTTCAGCAGCATTAGCGATTACAGCCGGCTTGATTGATTTTACTTGCTTTTTAACCGGTTGATCTTTTTTGTACTCAGCCCATGCTGATTTCATTTCAACTGAAAGAGCTAGAGAGAAAGCGCCGCGATAAGTAGCGTAAAAACCTGTAGCGTACATTGCTTTAGCTTGACGGTGTGCGTTTGAAAAGATAGCTGAATAGTTCATTTTAAATCCTCATACCTGATTGGCCGTTGTGGTTCATCTTCGTTGGTATGCGCCCATTATAGTGACTATTCGTTCTCAGTCAACAACTTTCAATGATTATTTGTTCTTAACCATAGTTGGAAGCATCAAACCGGCTAATGTTGCTAGTAAGATCCAGTTAGACTTGTTTATTTTTCTATCTGAATCTTTGTTAATCCAGTAATTTAAAAGTCGGTTGCTACCTGTTCTAGAAATTCCAACAAAATCGCTAATATCGTTTTTTGAGTAACCCTTGTTTAGAATCGCATTAACAGTGATTTTAACAGTGTCCTTGCTAGGAAGTTCGAAATCTGGATCTGTTGGACACTTGAAACAAGGCAAGCTCATATCAAGCTCATCAGGGAAAGAAAAAATAGAATGCAAGATGTGAGCTTTTGCAAGCAATTTCATTTCATCAATGCGATTTACAGTATCACTTTGATACTCAGAATCGGTCAAATAATCTACAGGAACATTGATTTTTTCTTTAATATTAATTGTGTTTTTCATAGCGATTAGGGCGACTTTCGCCGCCCTACTCCTTAAAATTTGAATTTTTTGATATCTTCTAAACGGATATTTACAAGATTTGTTGTTCCATTTGCAAGCTCTTTGAAAAATCCTTTTTCGTGCAAATCACAAAGAACATAGTAAAAAAACTTAGGATTAACGATAGTTTCATCATGAAACTTTATGCCAATCGAATCACGATTGAATGTGAATTCGTCACGAAATGACGGTGTGCCAACAGTTTTCATTGAGCCTTTACGCTGTAAGTAAATATCAGCATTTTGCAGGTTAGTTGAAACAGTTGCGATTTGAGTAATCATTGTCATTTTAAATCCTCATACCTGATTGACCGTTATTGGTTCATCTTCGTTGGTATGCGCCCATTATAGTGACTATTCGTTCTCAGTCAACAACTTTCAATGATTATTTGTTCTTTTCATATGTTTTAAATTCATCAGCATTTATCCCAAATTCACAATCCATTTCATGAGCTGAGCAAAAAAGAAAGTTTGTAGACGTAACATAAACCATTTGACGCCCGCAATGGGGGCAAACATGCTCTGACCATCTATGAACGCAATGAGGCGGCTTACAGGTCGATACATTGCAATTATAGAACCCTGTTTTCATTTCTTTACTCATGACATCAAATCCCCTACCCGCCAATTATCGATAAATTGTGCAACATCCAAAGGACACCAACCAGAAAAGCGACTGCTTTTGAATGGAGATTCTTTATACACATCATCAGAGCACGCGCCCCTATTCTTATATTTTACAAACGAATCTGGATCACTTTGAATCCATGAAATTGATGTGTAATTGCATGATGAAAATGAAATCATGCCTAACTTTTCTTTACACTTATGACAAAGGGATTCGCCGGCCCTGATGTACTCATGGCAATCAGGACAGCTTTTTAAATTTTCGTACATAAATAGCCTTGTAACGTTAAATGCGCTTTCTTGTAGTTGTTGATGCGTTTAGGCATCGTCTTTTACTATCCAATCTCTTATGTCAGGTGATCCGCAATCACTATTGCTCGCGTGAGTCCTATCTAAAAACTTTCTAATATGCTTAAACATTGCGTTGCTCTCATGAGTGTAAATCCAGTGAGATTTGCTAGCATCTTCGCATATAGACCAGTGATCGATTGTTGCAAACGTTCTGCAATTCATCGGCCTATATTCGTAAACTGAACAGGTCGCCGTTTCCTGATCAAGCAACGGACAATAATCATCAACGCTTTCACGAATGGTTTTTAATTCTTTTGGCTCGCTTACCTTAACTTTCAACGTCTTTCTGGTCATATACTCGATATAAGCAGCCTCAATGACCGTTACTGTTAAAGGAACTTTGCAGCAATGAGCGCAGCCTTTAGCACAAGCCGCGTGACGATAGACGCTATCTGTCATCAGGTTGTCTATGAATCTATATAACTTTTTCATGATGATCACCGGATCTGCATCACCGGCAGTCTCTAAAAACTTTTCAAGTTTTCTGAATTCATCAACGATTTTTTGAGGTATCGAGCTATTCTGAAACCGTTCAACCCTTACAGGAATTGTTTTTATATCTATCTTTGGTTCATGTTTTTTATTGACAATTCTCATAATAACCCTGTTAAAACTTAAAATTTACGACAAGTGAAATTTGTTTAAGCATAAGCCCAACCCCTGCCATTTTTTATCAAAAACCCTGTATCTCCCAAATCTTTTAAGATCATACTTATTTTACCACTAGCAATGCCGCTAAATGATTGACGTATGCAAGCAACTGATGGACGTTCGATTGATCGCGTTAACACTGCATTTCTGATTTGTTCGCTTATGTCCGTTTTAGCCTGAAAGATTAGCTGTTTTTGTTCTGGTTCTAGTTGTTCGACCGTTGCTGCAATTGGCGTTAATTGCTGTCCTGTTCCATCTTGTTCTGGCTTGTTCTGTCTTGTTCTGACTTGTTCTGAACGTACAACAGATGACAAAGCGACTGATGAGCATGAAACGATTTCAAGCGCGATTGCGGCAATTATAGAAATGATGTTTCCATATTTTGACATCATGTTTTCTGGCGGCAATGATTCGCGCTCTTTTATTAAAGCGTCAATTTCATTCAGAGTGTTTGAAGATCTTGTGATCTGATTTGCATTAGCCTGGAGCTGTGATAATTCGCGCTTAGAATCTATCTGAGCCGTTAGTTCTATGTAAGACGATGATTTGCTTTTAGCATCAATAGACGCAGTTTCTAGGGCCGCATAGCTCGCTAGAATTGATATGCTCATAAGAAGACCGGTAACGACAATTGACAAAAAAGACTTCCAACCGGTACTAGATGCAATCTGATTTGAAAACATCATTTTTCCTAGCTCTAAAGCAACGCCAGTTACAGCCATAAGAACTGCAATTAATTGCGTTGTACCTAGCGAATACATGAAAATAGTTGTGAGAATGATACTTACAGCGCAAGAAAGTGAAGCTGTAGCCATTGAAAGAAAGTTTTGTTTCATTGTACTATCTAACCGTTCGTTTTTATGGGAATAGGGATCGAACCACTGCCCCGAAATGTTCTAGCATTTGCGGGGCAATTTTTTTACATTTGATTTAAAGCTGATTGTAATATTTGCGCGTCAATATCTTTACCGTTGTTAATGTCATTGAATATTTGAGTCATTGCCTTGTTTTGTGCGTATTCGTTCGCACCATCACGAAACTTTTTCATGAATACACCTTTCAGCAATTCGGCTTGTTGCTTGTTGATCTCATCCTGCTTTATTTCTTGCTCACTTTTACCCTTTCCACGAATAAGAAGAATAATTACAGCTAGCAATGGTGAAATTATCAAAGCCATCAGAAACGATGCAAAGCCACTTCTATTCATGAAATTAGCCACTACACCTACAGCAACAGAAAATAAAATCCAAAGTACAAAAAACATAAACTACCTTAATAAAATGATTGTTATTATTGACGAGCTAAATAATGTTATTAAAAATTGATACAACCACCAATCATGAATTTACTTGAGTCAAATTCCATCCCGCTGAATTCAGGACTTGAGAACTCAAAACCCATCGATAGTGAAACAGGCTTAACAGGGTGAACTTTCAGACCAAAACCATAGTTAAGAGCGACATCAGAATCACTACCGTATTGATTATTAACATTGCTAGAAATCGTCTTACCTGTCATTTCCATGAAATCCATACCGGCAACTGCATAAACAGAAACATACTCATTTAGATTGAATTGAGGTCCAAAGCTTGCTGTAAACGATGTGACTTCAATCGATGTTAGATATTCGTCATAGAACATGCTGTATGAGGCTTTATATTCGTTGCTTGTGTATGAGCTTGTAACAATGAAAGAAAGGTTTTTGTTATCAGGAAGATCGAATGTATATGTGCCTGAAATTCCCGTCAGCTCAGTTGAGAAATTGCCAATAGAAACGTCATTTTTAGCATATCCAATTGTGAAATCATCTGCTAATGCAACGCCAGATGTAAGAGAAAGAATAGAGATAGCTAAGATTGATTTTTTCATTTTTTTACCGCTTGATTGTTTTATTAAATGTTACTCCATAACAGATAACGTCTGTTCCTTTGGTGACGTTATGCGGATTATGATATAACAAGTTATATAACATGGCAAGCACTTTGTTATATAACACCTTATATAATTAGTTATATAAGGCGTTATATAATTTGTTATATAATTTACTCATCCTCAGATTCTGGTTTGTAAACAATTGCTTTTTCAAAAGCAACATCAATAAGAAGCTTTCGCAGTGATCTTGCTTTGCTTTGATGCATGGCTAATTTTATTACCGCATACTCATGAGGATTGATTTTCATCGTCATGAATCCTGTTCTCGCATCATCACGATCAAAAACACTTCCTTTCACATATTCGAGAAGTTCATCAGGGGTCATTCCGTCAATGTCTGTTTTGATTGGTTTCCATTCACCTTGCAATCTTTTATGTCTTTCTCTTTGTTTTTGAGCCTCGCTTTCCTTTAGTTTTCTTTTAGCCTCAGACTCAGACATTATGGTTTCTCGATCATCACCTTTCTTGATGTGATCTGTATTAATAAGACTACTCATTTGTTGATTACCTCAAGGACAAGTTTTGAAAATTCGTTTATCGCTTTTTGTGTCTCTTTATGGTCTGCAATATCATCAAGAATTCTGATTGATGCTTTTGAAACGTTAAGGCCAAAAACGGCTAAACCTGCCTTTCTCTCAATTAAAAGTTTGCTTGAAACCGTTCTTACCTTGTTGAATGTGAAATATGTCTTTTCAAGCAATCCCAACTTTTCAAGGTTGTTAGCAATAAATCGAACCTCTTTTGCATCGTTACGGCCTACACCAATAGGAACAATGATCACACTATCGACATCTTTTGCGTTTTCAAGCAATTGCTGTGATGTTTGGCTATGAACGCCCGCAGTGTCGTAAATGTAGATGTCGGAGTCTTCCAGATCTTTAGGTTCGACATGTTCTTGATGATCAAGATTTATAACTGACACTCTCTTTTTTTCACGCTCTAAAACTCGTTGAAAATAAAGGACATAGGTTGATTTTCCAACACCGCCTTTAGTCGAATAAACTATTACATGCTTAGCCATTTTTAAATCCTCAAGTCAAATATTATATAATATGGTGTTTACTTTATTATATAACTTAGTATATATCAAGTTATATAACAAATTATATCATAAGGTGTGCAAAGAGTTGGTTTTTTTAAAAAATATGAGGGGTTGATCTTTTTAAAAAGATCGTGCAGGATCAGGGCCAGATACAAGAAAGCCGCCCATAAGGGCGGCCTCTAAACCGAGATTCAAATTCATTTCTTAACTTGGCGGTCTGGGAATGAAAGAGAATCCAACAGAGATAACATACTAGGATGCTGTCTGATATGTCCCGCAATTATACGACTTATCATCAGCTTTGCATATACCAATTTGGTATAAGCAAACACACTCCAAACATTGTTAGTTTTCTTGATCTCTTAATTTGTTTATACGTCCAACCACCTGTCAGGGCAAATATGGTGCAGAACTTAAATGTGAGCCATACCTAGCAGAGATGTAAACGAGATTGCTAAATGTTGTCTCGCTTGGTTTCACGGTTCGATAAATTAAGTAGAAAGGCATCAAGAACGGTTTGGATGCGCGTTAGGGGATTGCAAGCTAGGTGATTCTGTTGGGATGTTTGAGCGTAATACGTAGTTGGTAGCTTACCAATATGTTGCCCCCAATAGCGTGAGATAAGAACACGACACTGATTGAACTTGTAATGATAGGGCGAAACGCTATCAACTCTCTTACCTGTTAGCTTAGTTTTTTTAAACGGCTTGCGGGTAAGGGGAAGTTTTACCCAAAGAAAACCACCACATCTATCTTAAAATCTTCTTAAAAGAACTAACGCGCTCCGCTTGTTCGATTCGTTCCCCTCGCAAAGCAAGCTTTACTCAATTCACTGCCATCATAATTTATAAATTATCTATTCAAAATTTAGCAAGGCGGTTCGATAATAAGCGGAACGCGTTTTAGAGAACATTAAGCCGCGCAGCTACTACGGAATCTAAATAGATAGTCGTTAACACTATGTAAAAGTTAATCTGGTCGGATCAGATAATAATCAACTTTATATTTTCAATACTTATTAAAAATGATGCAGATCAATACTGATCAACTATTGATCAGCAACCGATCAATAAGTGATCAGACGTTAATGTGAATGCCTTGAATTTAATGATATATCAATAATATAAAAACGTTACAAAGTATGAACTGGCTCACAAGTTTACGATATCTGACATATTCACTTTATATAATATCACTGCTAAGATGCTCGCGTATTAACGTATTTATCAAGGCTCAAGGAATTCAAAAAAAATGATGACAAGAACAGAACAATTAGAAGCAGCTTGGAATGTCTTACAATGTCGCGAGTTAACAAGAGCGATGCTAGATGAGGTAAACGCAATGCCTGATCTAATTAATTGTTCATTAGTCAGGTTAAAGGAATGCAGCGACATACGAATCCATGAAGAAAAGCAAACTAAGATGACATCACTAGCTCAGCAAATGTCTATTTTAGGGATTTGTACTGATGAACTTGCACTACACATTCAACAATTGCAGAAGCCACAAAAGAAAGAAAGAAAATCAACACCGGCTTTGATTGTTGCAAATGTTGATGGCGTCATCGTGAAGAACAGAGGCCGATTGCCACAGTCTTTTATTGATAAAGGTTGGAGAAATTACAAAGAGATTCCAGAGCAATACTGGACAGATGAGTATCGAGAAATCGTAGCAGCACAATAAGTTACAGTTTTATGAATTAAGGGGCCTATATGGCCTCTTTTTTTTTATTTGTGATGAAAATCCCCTTGTTGATTCAAAAATTCAATCAAAGAGTTTGAGAATCTAGTTTCAAAGTTTATCCTTGATCAAAAATAGTGACTTCTTTCCTTGTGGTGTTAAAATCATATCAGTGTAAAGAAATGCAAATAGGCATAGAGATAAAATAATGGACAGAAACGGGGCGGTAACTTTAAGTAGCTTTCGTGATAATAAAAGTAAAGTTACAAAAAAATCATGCGTAACATTGATAGAAAAACTTGATACTGAGTTAATAAATCACGATTTCAAAAATCCTAATGACGAATCATTTTGGGATAGGCTAACGGCGTATCTTGTAAGTGAATGTGAAGCTGAATACTTTATAATTGATGAAGAATTAAGATTAGAAAAAGAAATTTTAGATACTCTAATCTTAATTTTGCATAGATTATGTGGAATAGGAATTACAATATTTGACATAAATGAAGATATTCATCTTAACTCTAATTCAAAATTTTCAGAGATAGCGCTTTATTGCTCAAAATCTATTATTAAGAGCGAAAAGAAATTTATCAAATCAAATACAACGTCAAAAGTGTGGATTGATAGAATAGATAAGATTGAAAAAGGTGAAAAGCCTTTATTAAATTGCCCGCAATGGATCTATTATGATGAGTTATCAAGAGAATATAAATTAAATTCTAAAGCAGACATTGTAAGAGATATATTCGAAAGAATAGTTAATGGAAACACAATGAATAAAATTGCTGTAGATCTTAACGCTGAAAAAGTTAAAACGATAGGAAACGGCAAGGCTTGGAGTGTTGGATCGATATCATGGATCTTAAAAAACAGATCATCAATGGGTACTCTTTGCATCAAAGATAGAGAGTTCGATGATTTCTTTCCGGCGGCGGTTTCTAGAGAGGTTTTCTCATATGCTCACAATGAGCTGAAAAGACGCTCACAGAGGCGATCTGTTGTTAGCGGCAATACTAATGCAAATCTAGTCACCGGACTTGCTGAATGCGGTGAATGTGGCGCTCCTATGCACTTACAAGGCTCTTTCAGGAAATCTGCTAGCGGTGGTACAAATGATTATAGATATCTCATCTGTTCAGCTCAGAGGGCCAACAAGGGCGCTTGCGACTGCAAACCGTTCAGATATGAATTTTTTGAGATAGCATTGTCTGTGATTTTGTCTAATTCTCAGTTTTTGGACATTTCGACATCAGAGAGCGACAACAAAAAATCACTAGAAAACAACATAGAGCACAACAGAGAAAGACTGACAGATCTCAAATCAAGACTTGTGAAACTTGTTGACGCTTTAAGCATAGTTGAAAGCAGCGAAATAAAAGAAAAAATAAAAGCACTTGATAATAATAAGATTGAGATTGTTAAGTTAATAGAAGATGACGAAAGATCATTATATTCTATGAGTGCGTTTGAACCTAAAATGACATTGCATGAAAAGATGCAATTAATGTCGGCTAAAATGAATTCGGACCATAATAGAGCAAGCATAATTGCTTTATTAGGTAGAATATTAACTGAATGTAAATTTTATTCGACAGGAATTGTTAACATGACTGTTGCGGGTAATGAAATAAAACTCATTCAGTCTGGTAAAGGTATTAATGTGATGTTACCCAACAAAACGATAAATTTTGAAAGGAAGTGAGTGCGATCTATATTTTTAATATGTTAGGGTTTTGCAATATCAAACGATATTAACGGATCTTTAAAAACATGGAAGAAAGCGAAATATTCAATTATATACACACGAATGGTAACGAATATATCGTTACAGTGTACGAAAAAGCAAAAATAGATAACTCACAAATTACAGTACAAGAAGTTGAATAAAGCGCATAGTTGACACTATGCGTTTTTTTTTGCCTTTTGTCTGTTCAAAGAAATGGAGAGGGTATGTCAAAATTCATTATAGACCATACGTTAGGGACAAGCGGCGACAGTTGGCTTGAAATCGCGGGTGAAATCCTAACAATTCATCGAATTTTTCCAGATCGTGACATCGAGATTCACATCCAAGGGGAGCATTCGAGCATCGACAACATTAGAGAGCTAATCTCAATGATGAAGCGCTCTATACCGTGGCTTAGCTTGAAAGAGGTCGGTCAGGATGGCTAATTTAGCAATGATTATGGGCGATAGCGGCTCAGGTAAAACAGCATCGTTGCGCAACATGAATCCGGCCCTAACTTTAGTTGTTCAACCGGTAAAAAAACCACTTCCTTTCCGTTCAAAGGAATGGAAACGATTTTCAAGTGATTACCTAAAAGGCTCAATTTTAGCTAGTGATAACTCTAAAACCGTTATTAAAGCTGTAAAAGCCGGAGTAAGGGCCGGAAAGAAAGTAATCATTATTGATGATGCTCAATATTTCATGAGCAATGAATTAATGAGACAGGCACACGTAAAAGGTTATGACAAGTTTTTAGAGATAGCCGGAATTTATTGGGAGCTGATCACGTTTTGTGTGGCTTTGCCTGATGATATCCGCGTTTATTTCTTAACTCATGCTCAGACATCTGATGATGGTTTTGTAAAACCTAAAACAATCGGAAAGATGCTTGATAACCAAGTCTGTATCGAGGGGATGTTTACAACAGTATTAAGATCTCGCGTTCATGACAACAAGCATTTTTTTACAACTAGGAATAACGGGGCAGATGTAGTTAAAGCGCCGTTAGGGATGTTTGATGAAGAACAGATCGATAACTGTCTTAAATTAGTAGACGACACTATTTGCGAGTATGAAGGCATTGAAACCAACACACAGACCAAAAGGCAGAATGTGTCTTAATTGTCGAAAGTTCGATAAAGATTGTAGCCACATTAATTTTGAAACTATGCCAATCATCAACGTTGATCCAGATGGCGTCAAAGTTGTTAGGTGTTTTTATTTTGTTAGAAAGGAAAGATTAAATGCAGTTTAACCAAGAAGAAGCAAAACGCGCAGGGCAAGCCGGAATTCAAACGGGTCCAGTAAAAGGTGTTATCACAGCGCAAAAGATTATCGCTAGTACAGGAACAAAAGGCATTGAATTTGCCATTGAAACTGATAGTGGTTCAAAAGCTCAGTTCTTATCTGTTTACTATGAAAAAGCAGATGGCGCGATCATCAAATCAGGTAATGCAATCATCATGGCTATGATGGGCCTTTTGAAATTGCAAAGTATCGACATTGAAAACCTTGTCCATACTCAACCGGTTCGAGAGTTCATGAATCGTCCTATGGGTCTAGTTCTTCAAAAAGTTCTATACACAAAAAATGATAATACAGACGGTTATAAATTCGAAATTCGATTACCTTTCAGCGCGACTACCGGAAAGACATTCCGTGAGGCCATCGAAGATAAGCCCGCAAAATCTGTTATTGAGTATTGCGAATCACTGAAAGATCGTGACGACAGACTGAAAGAAGCACCAACAATCGCACAGCGAGAAGCGGCGGCGAATATCAACGAGTTTGATCATCCTCAACAATTTGATGACGTTCCAACTGATTTTGACAATGATATTCCCTTTTAGGTGTCCATTCAAAGAAATGCAAACCAGTATTAAAGCCCGCTAACGCGGGTTTTTTTTGAGGGTTTTTTTATGAAATTGAGAGGCTATCAAGATAATTTTGTTAACAAGTCGCTTGATGCGTTACGCGTTCATTCTGGCGTTTTAGGTGTAGCCGCCACCGGTGCAGGGAAAACAGTTTGCTTGTCTGCAATAGCTAAAGAATACGGTCGAGTTTTGATTTTGCAGCATAGAACAGAGCTGATGGATCAAAACAGTGAAACGTTTCTAAGCATGAATCCTAATGCCGGAATCGCTTTTATTTCACAAGGTCAATCAGCATCAGGTGAGCGTTTTGTTTTTGGAATGATGCAAACCGTTGAAAGAAGACTTGAGCAAATTGGGCCATTTGACCTGATTGTGATAGATGAGGCTCATCACGCCGTTTGCGATTCCTATTTAAAAATCATTGAGCATGTAAGGTCATTAAATCCTGAATGCAAAGTTTTTGGCGTAACAGCAACGCCAGAGCGAGCAGATAAAAAAAATCTGTCGCGTGTTTTCGATGTTGTATCAGATAGGGTGCAAATCGAAACGCTCATAAGAATGGGCTATCTGGTCCAACCGCGAGCATACGTGATCAAGGTCGCTGACAGTAATGATCTGAACAATGCTGATTCAGATGAGAAAGTCGAGGCGATTTTAAATGTAGCCACAACACACGAAAGAATGATCAAGGAATGGCGAGACAAAGCGGCAAATCGTCAGACCATTGTTTTTTGTCAGACTCGCACACACGGTGAGGCAGTAAAGGCCGCTTTCATCGATGCCGGAGTAAAAGCAGATTTCGTTGATGGCTCGATGCCAGAGAAGAAACGAAAGGCAAAGCTCAAGGCGTTTGATAAATGCAAAACTCAAGTGATGGTAAATGTAAACGTATTGACGGAGGGATTCGACAGCCAACCGGTTTCATGCGTGATCTTGTTAAGGTCCAATTCTAGCAAATCATCACTAATTCAAATGATCGGGCGAGGTTTGAGAAAACTTGATCCGACTCGATACCCGAAACAATACAAGGCTGATTGCGTTGTTTTAGATTTCGGAACGTCACTGATTCGTCATGGTGATCTAGATGCCGGTGATCGGCTTTTCATCCGTGATGAATATGACGCAGAAGAAGATCACATAATCCAATGCGATCAATGCGGTAACGGTTGCGAACCATCAGCGTTCGAATGTCCGGTTTGCGGATACATCCTGAAAGACCAGTCAAGCACATCAAAATCAAATCCCGATGAAACCAAAAAACAGACCGAATTCAGAATGACTGAATTTGAGCTGATGCAAGAAAGCGCATTCCATTATGAAAAATTGCCGGACGGCGGGCGCATTGCGTCAGGTTGGTTGGCGTGGGCGCTAGTTACAAATTATCAGGGTGTTTGGTACGCGATAGCAGCAAGACATAAACATCACGCAAAAATTATCGCATTCAGTAGAAACAAGATCGAATGCCTAAGCACTTGTGATGATTTTATCAGTTTGCATGGCGACTATGCGATGTCAGGAAAAGACAAATCTTGGATAAGAGAGCCGGCAACATTGGCGCAAATGAACAAGCTACCGGAGAAGATGCAAGGGATACGATTCACTAAACATCAGGCAGCTTGCGCAATGGTTTTACATGCCAGTTCAGGACGCTTGGAACGTATAAAAACAAAGATTGCCAACCATTATGATGAGGTAGGGAACAAATGTTAAAGCTCTTTAAAAAGTGGAAATTAAAGCGATTACAGGCTCGAAAAGTGAAGATTTTCAGAGCAAAAAACAAAAAGGAATTTGAAGCTGTGAAAGATAAATTTGTCAGCTTGAACGATACAGATTCAATTCATTATTCCGGTCCGTGTTTAGACATTGATCATGGAAGCGATAACGGAGATTCAGAATGATTTTTAAAGATTTGGTAGTCATGAACAATGCTGATTATCACGCTCACTCAGCGGTTAGTAAGTCTCATCTTGATGCAGCAAAAAAGAACGGTAAACACTATCAAGCCGCTTACATTGACAAGGTTTTAG
>JAYMFW010157043.1:6807-18115 GCA_036785005.1 Tubulanus punctatus | reverse complement strand
AGTATGGGACAAAACATATTCTGGAAACGCTTACTATGAAGGGTGGTTATGACATAAAAGTAATCTATGCCTGTGGTGGACTCTGTAAAAATCGATTGTACATGCAAGTTCATTCAGATATTTCGGGTAAGTCTCATTATTCTGGGTATCGTCTTCTCATATCATAACGTTTTCAGGTTGGAAAATTTTGTATGATTTTGGCCCACATTATGAAATTTCCTTATCCCCAAACTTTATCAATTTAAGTGACTAAGTCATAGAAGTATCCATTTGGTTTATGACCATAACCAATGAATTTTTGCCTTAACCCATCTTTCGTTGTTCATTAACGTCAATTAAAAGCTGTACCAGGGTATATGGCTTTGTGCATATTATGTCCTTCACTGATTTTACTGCTGTCAAGAATGTGTTTGTAAAAACCATGCCTGTAAGATTTGATGATTAACTGTACATTTGTTTTGTAGGTTTACCGATCGTATTACCACATGAAACAGAGTCAGTATTGTTAGGTTCAGCTATACTTGGTGCTATGTCATCACTGGAATATCCTACTATGCAGGTAATTTGTACATGTATATAGACATCCTTGGAATTGAATGATTAATAACAAGTCACATGGTAGTTGTCCTCACTCCAAAAAGTTTTGCTTATTGCCCCTACCATGTATTGAGTATACTTCTTGATAACCATTTCTTTGAGACCGGTGTTTATTCTGTTTAAGGTTGCGATGGATGCTATGTGTGGAGATGGTGATGTTATTCGACCAAATAAGTCAGTTTGCGATTTTCACAGGAAGAAATACAAAGTTTTTCGTCTCATGGTTGATCATCAGCAACAGTACAGGAAGATAATGAACAGTGAATGATTCCGATTTATTCATCATTTTGGAAATCATGATTATTGAGAAAGCATTACAAGTTTTATGAATATTCAATATTTACAATATATATTTACACCTACATCTATTTACTCTAATGTGTCAAATAAATCATTTTACAAAACGAAGCAAGTAGAGTGCTTAGATCTATTGCCATGGAGGAATTATCCGTCATCGAATGGTCCTTTCTCTCTAATGTGCCTTTTTCATGTCAGTATATCCTGTACTGATCCTAGTTGAACAAAAATAACTAAACACCTGTAAACCTACCTTTTTCTGTATCAAACAAGTTTATATTTTTTTAAATTTGGTTACCAGCTGTCCATTAAGTATGTACACTTACGAAAATCAAAAATATCCTAACAAGTCAGAGATTATAACACCATCATAAATATAATGCCACTTTTAGCCATCTTAAGAAATAAGCAAAAATTCCAAAATTAGTTAATATACAATTACCATCCTTTGATACCAAATTCCTTACATGCATTAACAAGCTTTCACTAATCTTGGAGAACTTGCTAATTTCTGACCTTTCCAGCGATTCATTATATTAGCTGAATCCATAAGTTGTGATGGAAATCCAGCAGATGGTTACAACTGGTTTTGAAGAAAGAATCAAGATTACATCAAGAGAATTCCACATGATACAACTGACTTAGAAGAAACTGTTAAACAATTTAAAACTAATAATAGTTTATTGTTGACATACATATACATATAATCAAGCGATTATACAAACAATTTTACACTGCATTTGAATCAATATACAATGCTTTACTATGTAACATAGTAGGTGGGTGTGAATCTTACAGACAGTGCTTGCATTTAAGTACTTTTCAAATACAACATTTAATGTGCAACACGGTCTAGTCGCTCTGTCACGAGTCTTAGTTTATTTCACAAATAAGAATGATAGCTGTAGAGCATAAATAATCACAGATATATCATATTTCTAGACACAGGCCGTAGCTGTAGATGATTCTGTAGGTTTTGATCACATTATTTGTCCTTTGACCATTGAATGGGTTTTACAGTATCACAGCTTGATACCAATGTGTCTTTGCTAAATTGAAACGCTCTGCTAAGACAGATCTGTATCAAGTTTGGTCGTTTTGCATAAAACCTTTATCTACTAAAATAGATGTATAAGTTGTTACAGGTACATGCTGTTCATCCCTAGCTATGCACCAGAGAAGATACTGAAAGACTCTGCACTCTAAGTACTTTATAGGCTACTATTAGTTGACAGCTGAGTGGGTAAGAGATACAGAAGAAGCTATAAATGAGTATTTTAACACTAATTACATTGGTACATACTGTATATGGCTCAGATTCATAGAACTACACTGATAAACTACCTTTGCATATACTGTCTCTGTAAAGGTCGATGTCAACTATTTGATGAGAAAAATATGCAAGTATATGGCCTGTATGTCATATGGTATTGTGTAGGTCTATGAAATCATAGCTTTATTGGGGAAGTAAAGAATATTATGTCTAATGAGGAAAGACTTTTACTATGAAACTTCTGCCTTCATCACTTCTTACAGGGGATCATGGCTCTTTCACCTACAAATACTTTAACTCCAGGAAAGCCACTACTCGAAAATCTTGTAACTCTAGCCTTTCCAGAAGAAGTTTTAAAAAACCATTAAGCAACTGGATTTTGGGAGATAACATTCTCACTGCAGTCCTTCTGTACTCGGTCAGAGATTGAAACTACAGTTGACTGTAGATAACCAATACCTTTCACGTGTCACAACTCGGCAATCAATAACGCACGGTAACAAAGCTCACAAACTTAAGATAATATCTCAATTCACCACTAGATGGTGCTACCGGTTAACCCATCGTTTCATATTCTCCTCCCAGTCTGTATTTCCTCCCTCTTCATCATCAGTTCGAATGTAAGATTCTTGGTCTGTTTCTAGGCAACTTTCATCATCAGTTGTTAGATTATAGCGAGGGTGAATTATCAATTCCTACAAATGAATAAAACAACAAATAAATACCTGTTCCAGTATGTATCTATACCTCGAGAGCTTGTCACCATAAAAACCATAAAACTGGTTTTAAAGTCAACTTTTATAATAGCCTTGGTGTTTCATTCTCAGAGTCGGACCAATCCCAATTGCTATTCACTACATAGTTATCACTCAAAAACTAAGTGAATTTTGTTACACTATTAATGAAGCCAGAAATGAAACATGTTTAGCATGAATGATGTGCATGTACATTTAAGGGGTCAAACAAACTACGTCTATACTAGGGGTGTAAAATGTTCAGACAAAGCTACATTTTTCGGTGTGGTGTAGAGTAACAAGATAGAGCTGTATTACCAGGTCAATAAACAATGCAAACCCAGGTTTTTGTTGAATCCATCTTGTAAGAATCACCAATTTAAAACAAATTTCTGAAAAACCCACTTTTTCATCCTTGTGTAGACATAGCTTAAGTTGTTGCATTTAAATCAAATGTAGGATATAACCCTCATTCAGAAATAAAGCTATCTTTGATTCACTACTTATCTTTCAAGTTTGAAACCTCTGTAGGTAGCCACTAGTAGGCTAGTTCGTACTGACAGAAACTATCATACCTTAGGGTCTTGATCGTATAACTCGGCATCTTCATCATCTGTTCGAAAATGGCAACTTTCATCATCAGTTCGAACGTACGATTCAGCATCTATACTATCATCATCTCGATGTCTTATATTTAGATATGGTTCAATTTCTTCACGTGTGATATTTATATAACTACAATAGAATATAACTCAAACTCAATAATATAGCCTCGATAACACAGCTGATAATTAACAACATGAAGATAACGCAGGTGGCTGAAACTAAACATTTCAGGTATTCTAAGAGTGAAGCTTCGACTCTCCCAAAAGAGATATTGGAGCTACTGGTTTTTGGCATTTTTGGTTTCATGAGTCACTTCTCGAACCAGGTGTTCTCATTACCATTAACACGTAACTATAAGTGTAGCACTACTTACTTTTCATTTCCGATATCGTTGTAATCTACAGATTTAACCCTCTCACGTCTGGAATGAAGTTCATGCATGAATTGCGTTTCTTCGCCGAAACGACGTTTTATTTCTTCCTTCCATCCAGTATAATCAGTAGTTTGTTCCAAGGCGTTGTCACATTCTACTTCAAAGTCTGTCGAAATCAAAAACATTAAGATATCTGAATTAATTTTTTTTCAGGATTTACCGGTACATGGACAGAACAAGATCTAATATTTCTATAAATGACTGTTTGTATAACACAACAGAATCAGCTAAAACCTCTTCCTCACAAATCTCAAGATACAATGCATAAAGCATCATAAATAAAACAATATATGAATATATGAAAATATGCTTCCATCCAGACCCCCTCTCTCCCTTTGTACATGCATGAGCGTACATCTGATGACAAATTATCCAGAGCCTCTCCCCCTTTGCTATATGTTTGTAGAAAATAACAATGACAGGTAAATACAACTTACTAAGAGAGTGTCAACTTCATGAACCATGGCATCAACTATCATAGATTGAATGCATGTACTCTAATAAAACATGTCAATTTCAACAGAGTGAATGTTAAAAAGATATTATCACTATTAACTCACCTAAACTTTTACGATTGCTGATTATATCCTCATCTCCGCTTTCACTCGAAGCCTCTGAATTTAATTCTTTTACCAACGACGACATCGCATTCGTGACAGAATCGGCAGCTACCAATAAATCATTTCGTAAACTCCGTGAATTACCCTGATGTTGGTTCTGGAATGCTTGACGTACATCTGTGCCAAATCCGGAGAGGGAATCAGCCGGAGTACTCGGAGTACTACTGGCTCGAGATGGTGACTGTCCGGACCGTGACCGAGGACTACTTCCAGGAGTTGATCGTGGTGATCCATGATTCTATATCATTATGAATAACAAAACAACTATTTGAAAAACCAAATGAAAAACATTTTGATGTAATGAGATATGTAAGCCCTAATAGTGGTTATCTTATTAGCATTTTCTGACTAATATATCCTCTTTTCTTTTTTGCTTAACCTTACCAATAAGTTAACAATAGAATTTTAAGATATGATTAAAAATTGAATTAGAATTAGATTATCAATTGACCTTCAGTAATTTCATCAAGCCCTCCAGTTGAAACATCAGCTCACGACGTCCTTCTTGTAATGACCCCATGCGACCTTCTAACTCGTCTTTTCTCGAACGTAAAACCTTCAACTCTGCCAACAATGTCGGATTGCGTTGTACTTCAGCTCCTTGTTTGGTATTTGCTTCTTGTTCAACTCGAAGTCTTTGTATTTCTCTCATTATTTCTCTGTAAAATGTTCAAAAATGATATTACAGAACTCCTCTAATCACTGACTTAATGATTCCTGCGCTTGTTACATGTAATAAGTAAAATTTACCTATTTTTAGCCTCAAGTTGAGAAACCAACTGACGATGAACTTTGCCAGAATCTAATGTGAAATTCAACTCTGACGGACTCCTCGCTGAAGAATGTATAACCTTCGAAAACACCAACAAATGAACAAATATGACTATCAGATAATTTCGAAATTCAGTTTAAAATGAAGAACAAGACTGAAGTGGTGATGAATTTTGAATTTTAAATTTTGCGCATCTGATGATACTTCATTACACAACCTATTGTCAGTATAGATTTTTAATCATTTCCCAATGGTCATCTTATAGCTCCATCTACACGGTCAAGCCACATACTTATAGTACATTGTTAATGTATCAAATTTTCAGTAGCTTTCATTTTATACATATGCCTAAAAGTTCAGTGCTGGATGTGTTCAAATCATGAAATCGCAGAATTTCATTTTTTGGTGATATTTTATGAACAAAGTTTTTCAATTATGATAACAAGTAATACTCACAGGAACGCTGGTATCAGCTGCTAACCTGGCTGCATATCTCGCAATCAGTCGATGTTCGTCATCTATTCTTGTTGCTTCAGCAATACTACGATGGCTTTTCATTGGGCTGAAATTGTTTAGAATAGAAATGATGATTAAACACTCACTAAAACAAATTATTATAAAAAGTGACTTCAAAACCGATGTAATCAATGATGACATTGTTACCTGCATGTTTGTGATACACTATCTAATGATGACAAATCCATTGAATGACTGTATTGAGGGCCATTGTCATGGAAACCATTATGAACTAAAATCGGGGTAGCAGGTCTGAAAAATTTAAGCACCAAGTCAAACCCTGCACCAGAGGCATCACTACGGCCTTTAACATAGTTAGGAAAGCAATTAGAATTTTAGACCGAAAGCTAATATTTCACCTTTAATGTGAAGACTTTCACTTCATCAGTTCAGTGCAGATTTTTCATGTACACAGTCATCCTTCCCACATTTATTGTCAGATATTGTATCTTAAATGTGCAATGAACTGATTGCAGTACCAACAACATGCTTATAAAGTACCTTTTTACATAAAGCAGAGTTATGAGCCAATGTTAAAGATGATATATTAAGCTTTGATGAGGTAATAAAAACAAATGATACTTACACAATATTAGTGAGGTCAATTTTCTTCTCAGGAGTTTCAGGAAAATGTGGTATTTTATTAGTGACAGGTTTTTGAGGAACGCACTTGAAGGATTTACGTATTGAATGTCCAATTTGTTTTGTGGGAGACTTCTGAAACAATTACACATAGAGTACATAGTTTATAGACAAACAATAATTTACAGTAGTCAACAGACTCTCACTGATACGATGCAGAAATAATTTTTGTTCTATGATCAAAGTTTGATTTAGTTATAGCCAATTCAACTAGCAATTAGTAAACAAAGTCAATCACTAATGTGAAATTTCAATTGCAGAAAATATGGTCCGTCAGATTTAAATACTGCCCTTCTTATCTAATCACATTACCTTTATGTACATGTACTATAAAAATAGCCCTGTAAAAAGTTAGCTCTGCTAAAATATATGCTAATGAACGGAAATTAAGGCTATCAATCAAAACTAACAATTTCTAGAAGAAATGATTACTATAAAAATCATTCTAAAAATTAATTCAAAACAATAAATTGTAGTTCAAACTACAGATTCATACAAATGCAAAATGTCTAAACACACAGAGGTTAGGCTGTCCACTCGCCAGTGCTAAAACTAAACTAAGCTCAAAAGGGATTCACGAGACGGAAGGGAATGAATATCATATAGTACATACTGAATCCTGAGTAGCGCATGGAAAATATATAAGCAATTCTTGCTGAAATAAAGCGATTACCTGAATAACATTGCATAACCAGTGGTAACCAAGCAATAAATGAACCGTTATGTACATGTGCATTATATTCAAATGAGTGTATTGTATATATTATCGAATGCCGTGATTCCACAAGTATTTTGCGTCAAATTTCTCATATTAGTATTGGAATAACCTAGCTCCATTGAGATCATGAAAACAGCCAGCACAAACTAAATGAAGGAGCCATTAAAATTGACAGCCATACGGTGATTGGGCCTAATTTTCAAGCATGGATGATGGTACATGTATATTTGATTATTTTTTCATATTGCAGTGGGATAATATTTTTCAAGATGGTGAACTTACATATGAGGAATATTCTTTCATTTCATGGTCATTGCTATGATTTCCAGATGTTCGTCCTCGCCAGAAACAGTCCTGACACAGTTGATAGTTATAACAACGCTGACACTTGTAACGAAATCCCATGAAAGATTCGCGATGGCAACCTTCACATTGGACTGGATGAAACACTGCAAACATAAAACGATCATTATTCAATACACACTATTTATTTTAACATTTGCTACCGACATATTGTAATAACCAGGCCGTGTTGTCACATTCCAATTTGATATGTTTATACTCCATACTTTCAAGAAATGTATGAACCGATTTTCCATATTACCGAAGGTAACAAAAGTGTCAGTAATTTCACCATCGGGTTTGTTAACATGGATATCTTATATTGGCTTGAATGTGTTAGACGAAATCTTGTACACATATACATGTAAATGCGTGGTCAGATGCAAAAAATTTAAGCTGCTGCTGTTTGTTATTTGATCCAATTGTTGTCTTAGCAAATAATCCTGCTGCCTTTCTTCTCATCATACTCAAATTAGCCAAGATCAGAAAGCCGAAAGAATGGATAACATTGTTGGAATTTGGCTAAATAACAATAGGGTACAACATTTACATCAGATAGCCAGAAAATAAGTGGAAAAGTTTTTAAAAAGTGTTGAGGCTTCATGACCATATGGGAATGTTTGTGAAGACAATTTCACAGTGTAGGGGTAGTAGTACATACCATTTTCAACTCCCGCCATTCTATGTAAAATTGGTAACCATAATAAACATTGAGGTCCCGGATCAGACATCATTGTATCAAGAAAATCATTAACATTTATCTTTCCTCTCTGTAAAAGACAATATATACAAGTGAGATTTCACAAAGGAGTAGATCATTTCAAAACTCCCAATTGATACATTATTTAAGCTAATTGTAGTATCATATAACTGAAGAGATACCGTTTGAGACTGTATTCAAGAAATTTTCATTATTTCCTTCCTTAAACCATGAATGTTCACAATTATGAATGCTCACAATCATGGTAAACCTACCCCATCAAATATAGACCTAGAACAGGCCTCATTATAGCCAAACGAAGGTTCTTCATAGACTGAACATGGTAGAGAAAGCGCATCTTTTAAAAACTCTTCAAACTTATGTCGTAGTAAAATTCCATTGTTATCTGAGACCAAAGTGAATATATCTGAAAAATATAAATGTATAAACCACTGTTTGAATAAACATTAATTTAACATGGATTACCTAGGTATAGTGTTTTTGTTCATAAACCATGGTTCAGTGATATAGCTTGAAAACTAAGAACTAACTTGATGATATCTGGTTCAAATACAATGAAACACTTTATAGCTCATGCACATTACTGTAATCTGTATATGCTTACACTATGAATGTATTTCCCCACTTTGTTCTTTTGTGTATCCGATGAGGGCTGATAGTGAAATAATGGCAGATTTTACATTCTTTTTAAACTCAGGTTCAATTACCTGTCCATGATTGACCAATTGCTGGGATTTGAGTACGGGCACACTTAATTATTATAGAAAATTCTGTTACACTTCAACACTGTGATTATATACATGTTGGAGTAAACCTTTTACCAATTTTTACCATTGCAACATGAGGCAAACTGTTGCGCATGTTGATATGACTTAAACTTGGTAACATTGTGACACATGGCTGTCCAAATGTACTGTAGTAAAGGCACTCTGCATTCCTGCCGGGATGTCGCCTTCCAGTATGTCATACTACCACACAGCACATTTCTTATTCACTGACATCTATTGTTTTTGTTACAAATGATTTATTTAGATTTTCTGATCAGACCAACAAAATTGGATTTATAGATATGAAATACAAAATGTAGGCGTCGTAAACATAAATCTTATTAACACCAGATGGAAAGAAGAACAAAATGTTTTTCTGATATTTTCTCAAACAATCCATATACTGTTGAGGCATCATCATGAATGGTCTTGTGTTTCTAGCAGTTGGCATTCTCTTTGCAGCAGGTATTCAAAATTATCTATTCTACTAAAAAGATGTCATTATTGTCACCCTTTGAACATATCCAGGTACTTAACCCCGAGCCAATAGTTGACTGAGAAAATTTGCTAAATCAGCATCCCAGTGCAATAGGTTTTTCATTAATGATTATCAAACTATTACAATCTTCATCAATCTATTGTGCTCAGGAAAGGTTAAAACCTCTGAAAAAGTCTACCATATTAATCTACTATAAAGAAGGCTATCGATAGATTAACAATTAATACTGAAAAAACTAAATCTTTTTACAGATGCTGCATGTGGGATGCAAGCCAGTAACTGTAAGTATCTTGTTCAAATCTGAGGTGAATGATATGACTCTGAATGTCAATCTTATTTCACTATTCCCAATTTGAATATCACATTACTTATATCCAGTAATTCATAATTTCTGAATAGATTCATGACAATTCTGATATGTCAATCATCAGTTGGGTAGTTAATCGCAAACTTTTTTTCATACACATATTTTGAGGTTGATAAATGCTTATT
The DNA here is from genome assembly GCA_036785005.1 of Tubulanus punctatus. Classification (NCBI taxonomy): domain Eukaryota; kingdom Metazoa; phylum Nemertea; class Palaeonemertea; order Tubulaniformes; family Tubulanidae; genus Tubulanus; species Tubulanus punctatus. Next base: position 8,086 of record JAYMFW010157043.1, on the reverse strand, counting down.
TTGCTCATCCACGTACTTTTATAATGTTGATGCCTTTTTTATGAGTTGGAATATGGGGATTTTGTAGAAAAAAAGATGGACAGACAAAGGGAAGGGGAAATTTCAAAAATCATTTTCAGAAAATAGAGGGATTAGAAATGGAATGGTATAGGGTAAACTAGGGGTCCATAGATGCAGAAGTCGAGGAATGCAGTTAAACAAAAAGGTCAAGGGAAGCACTGGAAGCAATTATGAAATGATCAAAAAGTTAGTGAGAATTAAAAAGTGCATGTATGGTCATCTTGACCTTGAATGACCTAACATTTTTTTAGACCCAAGAACTAAGGGTATAGTACACAGTAACTATCAACACTCGAGGGTATGAAATGTAACAAATAAAATGGCTGACTGAAAGTAAGAGTGAAAGATTGAAGTGGCCAAAACTTAAGCATCTGGTGTCATCTATGAAAAACCTATAGCTTAATGTAGAACCAAAACTTCAATAAACTGGGGGCATGATCAGTACTCCAACTTGTTGAAAAAAAATACTTTAACAGCATCTGGGCAAGACATTATTATTATTTGCCTCTCTCTCGACATAATTTGGACCAAATATAAATAAAAATAACATACTTGTAGCTATGCAGACTGGAGGAAAGAAAGCTCAAGGTGGTATAGCTATTCCACAGTTACCAGGAGGGGAAGGTGGTGGACTATTTGGAGATATGTTTGGAGGAGGATTATTTGGTGGAGGAGGAGGAGGTGGCCTCAGTTTGCCCAGTACACAAGGTTTAGGAGGCGGAAATAAAATCAATATGGGTTCATTTATGAAGCCTCCACCATTACCTGCTGGCTACACAAATGGACCAAAACCATGGACAATGGAATTTGCCATGGAGCTTGATAGAAAACGGAAAGAAGATGAAGCTAAGAAGAAAGCACAAAAAAATGGAGGTAAGTATATCTTGTCCACAAATCTATGAAAATAGTTGATTATCATAAATAGATTTGATGTTCATGTATATTTGTTCCAGGTAACAATCAACAACAAACTCAGCAGGGGCAAAATGCAAATGGTGTACAACAGAAAAACTTCCAAGGGCCACAGTACCAACAGAAACAACAAAAGGGTCAATATCCAACACAAGTCAACCAAGGTCCTCAAAACCAATATCCACCACAACAAAATCAGTACCAACAAGCGCCACAAAATGGATACGGAATGCAACCACCACAGGAACAAATGGGAGTGCCACAAAACCGATATGGAATGCAGAAACCACAGCAACAAATGGGAGTG
>JAYMFW010156932.1:0-15585 GCA_036785005.1 Tubulanus punctatus | reverse complement strand
AAACGTTCAGAAGATCTTCAGCATTTGGTCGATGAAATGAAAGGCAAAACAGATGGATATGATCGCATGGTGAATGAGAAAAATGTTGAAATAAATAAACTACAGGAGAAAGTGGATGAAATCAGCGCACAGCTCAGTAAAATAGAGAAGTTGAAGACGGAATTAGATGTGCAACTGGTGAACTCGGAGCAAACTGTTCAGAATAAAAATCTCGAACTGATGAAACTACAACAGGAGGTGTCAAACTTGAAGACAATTAATGAGAAGAGCGAACAGAATATCCGTTCATTAACATCTCAAATAGAAACTGATGCCGAGAAGTATAATAAAATGTCCTCGGATTTAGAACAGTTACAGGCTTCACATACATCTCTACAGTCAACACATCAGTAAGTAGGATTTATTCATTCAGTAGTAATGTTGTTCTAGTGACTGATATTTGGTATTTCATCATTCCTTCTGTATAATTTTAGGGAAACCTTGAATGTGAAATCCAAACTAGAATCAGAATTAGGAGAGCAGTCAGATAAGTTTATTCAGCTGGAAGAAGAGCTAAAAAGTGTCAAATGTGAACATGAACAAATTGAGGCTAATTTACAAGGTAACCATTATTCTTTCTCACCTTTATTTAGGTATAAGGTATAGAATATTGATGTTTATGTTTTTATATGAAATCTATTTAGGATCAATCAAGGATCTTGAGAGAGACAGAGATTCGTTGAAACAGAAAAGTTCAGAATTACAAGATGCAACCGTGGAATTGTCAGAAAAACTTGCCGCCTTATCTGATCAGGTAAGTCAATTTAACGTTTAGTAGTATCTTGATCAATTGTCTGGCACACTAAAAAGACAGACTGTCGGTGCACATGATATGTAATAACATTGCCAGACAGTTAGCTGAAAGTCAAACAAACTTCTTATTCTATTGTTCTTGTATAACATCCTGCTTTTCGAGTGAATGAAATCTTGAGCCAGAAATTCTATTATCAAAATTATTCGCCGCCCTATTCCAGGCGCAGATTAAGTAGCGCGGAGCCAGCACTCATCGCTTTCCTTGATTGGGACCTGATTATCATTTTCTCAGAAAACATTTCACTTGGATATGGCACTACTTCTACTTGAGGTCCCCATGATATATGGCCCAAATATAGGACAGACTTGTCTGAAATTTAGCCTTCGACCCTCGGTTCCAATTATTTGTCTTCATCAGTCATGCCCCTTTTATTGAATCTCCTGGATCCGCTTTAGAATGTTTTGTTTTAGTTGTAAATTAAGGAAAAATTGTATTTTACAGATTTTCTTTGAATCAGTTTTTCAAATTACAAAATGGGGCCATCCATAAAGTACGTACGCTTGGAGGGGGAGGGGGTTGGCGCCAAAAGTGTACAGCCTATGCCAAAGCATTATGCCAATAGCGTTCAGGTGCGTACAGGGGGGGTCTGAATTTTACCTATTTTGTGCGTACATACTTTATGGATGGCCCCAATGTACTTTACATGTATATGTCTCCAAGCTGATACTTGGAATCTAATCTACGTCTTATATCATATATTTAGATTGATCAGTCTAATAGTAAGACTTCCACATTGGAGGATAGCATTAAACAAAAAGATGAAGTCATTGCTGTCAAGGAAACACATATTCAGTCACAAAAATCAGAAATAGATGAACAATCAGAAAATTTGGTGAAAATGCAAGCTAAGTTAGATGAACTGTTGTCACAAATTGAAGTGAATGTCGAAAAATTGAAATGCCAAACTGACCAGTATGACGCATTGGTTCAACAGAGAACATCTCTGCAAGCAGAATATGATGCTATAGCAGAAGAGAAACGTAGTCTATCTGAAAAATATGATGAAGTTTGCTTGAAGTGTAAAAATTTGGATGAACAGAACAAACTTTCAGACGAGAAATTTAATCAACTTCTGGAAAATCAGAAAACTGTGAATGAGAATCGTGAAGTGCAGATGCAAGAGCTCGAATCTGGAAATAAAGCTATGAAAGATGAACTGAATAAAATCCAACAAAAATTCAATAGCAATGAGGAGGAATTGTCTGAAATGAAATCAAAATATTGTGAGTTATTGGAACTGAATGAGGGAGTACGTTCTGAAAATCAGTCTTTGAAGCTACGCTTAGATGAAATTCAGTTGGAGCTTAGAGAACAAGAGAAAAAGTGTGATGAACTGGATGAAAAACTCAGTGAATCTGTTAAACAGACATCTGATCTGCAGACGGAACTAGATACCAGAAGGCAACAACATGATGAAGCTCTGCAGTTAAAAGATTCTGAAATATCAAAGTTACAGGATAAATTTGATGATGTAGAAGATACGTTGATGAATCAAGAAATGGAATTTGCTTCAACACGAACAGAATTAAATTCAACAAAAGCTGAATATTTGAGATTGTCGCAATTAGAAGAATCATTAATTGCTGAAAAAACTAAGATAAGTGACAATTTTGAGCAGCAGGAACAATATAAGATCAAGCTTGAAGGACAAGTTGAAAATCTTGATTCACAAATTAAGCAGTTTGAAAGTGAATTAAAGCAAGTGAATGACACGATTCATCTAACCAATGAGCAAACTTCTGAAGCATTGATGCTCAAAGACAATGAAATGAAAGACTTGAAAGACAAATTATCTCAGTCTGAAAACGAATTACAGTCACTTCAAGATGCAAAAGATGTAGTTGTTGAAAAATTGAAATCATTGGAGAAAATATGTCAAGAGAGTAACGGTTTACAGGAGAGTTTATTGTCTGAAAAGAAGGCTCTTGAAATACAGGTAGAATCTGTAAATCAAGAAGTGAGGAATTTAGAGAAAAAATGTGGAAGTTTATCTGAAGAACTAAGTGAAAAAGCAGAAAGTTTGAACGGATTGATTTTAATAAACAAAGAAATTAAATTGGCAAATGAAGACTTAGTTTCAGCTAAACGTGATTTACTGGAGCAAAACAATTTGCATCTAGAGAAATTAGAAACCTACGAAAATGAAGTGAGAGTGTTGGAGGACAAGTTGACGGGTGCAAATAATCAATTAGTATCACTAGAAATGATTCAGAATGAAACAAAAGAAGAAGGTGAGAAAGTATTGAAGGAGAAAGAAAATCAACTGAAGTGTATTCAAGATGATGTGACAAAGTTGCAGGACTTGCTTCAGGTGAAAGAAAATGATATCTTGGAGGGTAATCGTATGCTTAAAGATATGAATCTCAAGAATGAAGAAACTTTGGCGATCAAAGAAAGTCTAGTTCAAGAGAAAGATACTATAGTTAAAGACTTGACCGAAAAATCAAAGATTTTAAGCGACTTGCAGGCAAAATGTGACTCCTTGATTGCTGAAAACTTGGTATCCAAGCAAGAAGTTGAAGGATTGTCATCTGAGATTGAATTGATTCGTAGCCAATTCGAAACTTCATGCAGTTCAAAAGAAACTGAGTGCAGTGAATTGAAAAACTCAATTCATGAGAAAGACAAAGTTATAATTGATCTCTCTGAGAGAATTTCTCAAGTTGAAGAAAAATGTGACAAGTTGACTATGGAACTTCAAAGAGCAGAAGAATGTCGACAGAGTTGTGAAGATGAAAAAACAGAATTGGCTTATGATCTACAGGAAAAAACTGACGAGGTTCGATCCTTGTTGGATAAATGTGCAAAAATTTCAGAGGAAATATTTGATAAAACTGAGATTATTGAAAAATTGACAAGTCAGTCACAATTACTCCGTGAACAAGCTGAAAATGCTTCCCATGCGACGAATGAAAGGATTTTGGAACTACAGACAAAAGTCACAGAATATCAAACTGAATTAGAATCGCTTAAAAATAAATGTTGTGAATTGGTTGAACAAGATGGAGCTTCGTCAACAGAATTACAAGATGTTAAGAATTTGAATGAATCATTGCGATCAGTAGCTGATTCTCATGAAAAAATTATTGAAACTTTGAAACAAGATAAAGCGCAGCTTGAGAATCATTGTGCTCGTCTAACTGGTGAGATTGATGACCTAGTAAAGACTGCATCGGAACAGAAAACTGTTGTTAGTGACATGCAGCAACAAATTCAGGCTCTTCATACTTCTCTTGATGCGAATAAGAAAGAAAAATCTGATGCCTCGCAGGAACAACAGACTTTGATTGACAATTTACAAACAAGACTTTCTTACCAAGAAGAGGTTCTTGTTAACAAGAAAACTGAGCTAAGTAATCATATAATGACTATAGGCGAACTTAGAAATGCCATCAACGTGCACAAAGAAACAGAATTGCAGCTACAGGGTGATCTTAATGAGGCAACACAGAAAGTTGATGAATTGCAGCAGAACCTTTGTGAGGTGAATGCTGTGTTAGAGAAGAATACTGTCGCGTATGACGATGTTTGTAATCAGTTGAAAAATTTTGAGGATAAACTTGGTGGAGTTAATAGTAGTTTCAATGACCAAAAAATGAAACTTGATCAAGAAAAATCTTCTCTAGAAGCTCAAAATGAAATGCTTCAAATGGATATTGAAGATAAAGACTCCATCATTGAAAATTTGAATAATCAAAGATCTAATCTTGAAGAATTGTGTGAAAATGAGAAGAAGCGTCTCAGTGAATTGGAACATGAATTGACTCACATTCGTGCCGAAATTGCGAAGGTCACAACTGAAAACAGTTGGCTTAAAGATGAGTCACAACATAATCAACAAGAAAACCAACACTTGTTAAAAAGAATTGAGCATCTTGATGGAGAAATGAAAAATTTAACCAACAAACACGCAGCTGAGATGGAAGAGAAAAAGGCTGAAATTGCAGAAGTAGTAAATACATTGGAAGAAAGGGTTCATGAATGTGAAAAGATAGGTGGCGTCAATGGAAATTTGGAGAAAAAGCATGATGCCCTTGAACAGAACATTGAAGAACTAAAATGTACTCTTGACCAAAAGCAACAAGAGCTCGAAAAATGCAAAAATGATTTAGATAACACTTTGAAAGCCATGGATGATTTAGCACGTTCAAAAAGTCAGTTAACCCAAGAGCTTGAAAATCTGAAGTTGTCAAGAGATAACTTTTGTAGTGAGATTGAAGGGTTGAAAGAAAGGGCTGAAGCTGCCGAGTTAGAAATGAGAAAAATGATGAAATCAGAAAAAGGTTTTGTTGAAGAAATTCAGGATATGACATTGCGCAACGAGGCCCTAGATAGAGAATGTACAGAATTGAAAGCTAATAATGAAGATTTAAATGAAAAACTCACAACCTTTATTGAAAATTCTCAATCAAAACAAGTTGAATTGTCAGAGTCATTGAAAGTAGCTGAAGCAAAACTCACTGAATTAGAAAGTACCAGGGAAAAATTGACTGTAGAGTGCGATGAACTTCGAAATGACTTGGGTGTTTCTAGCACCACATGTAAAACTTTAGAAGAATGTCTATCTAAAAGCAATAACGATTCAGCCACTCTTGAACAAATTATTGAAGATAAAGATAAGCGGATTGAAGAATTGATTGATCAAGTAGGGCGGACTGAAGAAATTATTTCATACAGTCAAGCTTCACACTTTGAAGCAGTTCAAGATCGAGAAAGTCAGTTGAAAGATGCGCAGACGAAAATTGATAATTTGAATGATGAAGTAGACAAAAAAGAAAGCCGTATAAATGAACTGTCTTCAGAAATGGATGAATTCAAGATGCAGTGGAATGATGAAAAGATCAAGCTTATTCAGAAGGTTGATAAATTTAAAGAAAATGAAGAGAAGTTAGAAGCAACAAAACATCGATTTGATCAAGAAATACTGAACTTGAAACAAGAGCTGGCAACATTGAAGTCTGACTATGATGTAAAGTGTATTGAAATTACTACAATTGAATTAGAAATGAACAACAAAGAAGAAACATTCAAATTAGCTGAAGAAAAATTCCTTGATGAAAGAAGTAAACTGTCTCAGGAAACGTCTGCTTTGTCGAATAGTTTGAGTGCAAAGCAAGACCTCATTGTTGAAAATGAGAAAGAAATTTTAGATTTGCGTCAAAATATTCACTTACTTGAAAAAAAATTAAATGATACTGATGCCCAACATGAGAAAAATTATAAATTGAAGGATGATAAGATTGGCGAACTTCAGTGTAGAAATACTGCTTTGTCTGGCGAACTGAACCAAACAAAAGATTCATTGAAAGCGACGCAGGAGTCAAGTGTTCTAGAGAAATCTTCCTTACAATCACAAATTGACCAATCTATCTGCGTTGTGAATGAACTGAAAAGCCAAGCAGAAAGCATGGAGAATGTTTACAAAAATCAAGTGGAAGCACTTGGTGAAGAACATCAATTGAAACTTGAAGAGCTAAATACAAACAACGCTGCTCTTGAAGAAAAACTGGTAAATCTACAAAGCCAATTAACTAAACTAGACACAGAGAAGAATGAAATGACTGTTAAGATAGAAAACCTTGAAGCCTCTTCCAACGGTTCTTATGAAGAACTTGATTCATTGCGCTCGGTTATAGAATCTAAAGATCAAGAAATATCTGCATTGAATGGTAAATATGCAGAAATGGTAGAAAAACATGATTCATCATTGAATGATAATAAATCTCTCCAAAAAGAGCTCGATGAATACTTGGCATATATCGAAGAAATTGAGCCAGAGTTAGATTTACTTAAGAAATCAGAAGTAACTTCCAAAGCTCAAATTCAGGAACTGATGGATAAAATTGAAAATCTGAAAAAAGAACTTGCTGACATTCATGAAGAAAAAGTTTCAACCCAAACTGCGTCTCAACTGGATACCAATTCACTTAAACAAGAAGTCGATGCTTTGAAGGAGCAGTTGAGTGAGGTGCAAAATTTACATGATCTTGAAAAGACTAAAATTGAACAACTTAAAACTGAGTTAGTCTCAAGTACCAATAGCAGAGAAGACCTTATTAAGGAAATAGAAACATCAAAGTTTGAGCTTTCCTCACTCATCAATAGTTGCAGTTCATTGACCATCGAAAAAGAAGATCTATCAGAACAAGTGAAGAAATTAAAAAATTCATTGGAAGAAAAAGAAAATAAATACTTAGATGTAGTAAAAGAAATAGAAAAACTGCATTCCACTGAGACTGAATTAGGATATCAAATAAAAACAATGGAGAGTGAATACAAAGCTACACTAGATACTATTGAAGAACTGAAAGAACACTCTGGCAAATTTGAACGTGATAGTGAAATTTGCAATGAGAAAATACGCGCACTGGAAGAAGAAAAGTCTAATTTGTTGAATCAAATTTGTAAAGCTGAACAAGAAGTAAAGGCAAATTCAGATAGTTATTTGCAGTTTATGGCAGATCATGAGAATTGTACCCATCTTGTAGAGGCACTGGATAATATCAAAACTGAGTTAAATACTTGTCAAAATAGATTAGATTCTCAGACTCAAGAAATCGTCGATTTGGAAAATCAAGTGCATCAACTTGAGAATCAGGTTGCAGAAGAACAAGCTACTAATGCAGAACTTGAGAAAGATTGTCGGGAGCTACGTAACGATATGCTGACTCTGAAAACTGATTTAGATGACAGAAATATAGAACGTGCTACCAAGTTGAAGGAAGTTGAAGCTTCTCTGGCCACTGTAAAAATTGAGCTGAATGAAAAGGACCTGAATTATCAAATGAAATTAGCTGAACTGAATGAAGAGAATGAAAAATTAGAGTTGAATTTAAAGGAACTGAAACGACAAAAAGATGATTTAGCTCACAACCTTAAAGATGTTAAATCACATGTTGATAGACTTGAAAGAAATTCTGAAGAGCTTGAATCATACCTAGAAGAATCAAAGGCAACGGAAAATAAATTAGAAGGTGAGAAAATGGAACTGCAAGAGAAGATTCGTTACCTTGAAGCCGAACAAATGACAGTTACACATAAATTGACTGAAAGTGATCAAATTTCAACAAATCTTAAAGCAGAGTGTGAAAAGATGGTGGAACTTGAAAAAGAAAATGGTGTCCTTAAGTCTGAACGTGACCATCTTGTACAGCAGTTGTCAGTTCTTGAAACTCAAGTCGGTGAAATAAAAACTGGATTTCACAATTTACAAAAATGTCTAGATATATCTAAAAAGGAAAAACAAATGTATGAAGCAAAAGTTGCTGAAAAGGTTTGCATAATTGAAGCCAAAGAAATAGAAATAAGCAGTTTAGAAGAAGAGATCCAAAAACAAACTGAATGCATCAGTGGTTTGAATCAAGATGTTGATAATAAGTGCAGTGAAATTAGGGAACTAGACCTGCAAAGGATAAATTACGAAAAGAAATTGAGAGATCTTGAATCTGAATCAGAACTGTTTATGGCAACAAAGTCAGATTTACAGGATGAAATCAGTGAGCAGAAAAGAATTTCTGACGAAAGTACTTCAAAAATTTATGTACTGAATGCAGAAATATTGAATCTGAATGAAGTCAAGTCAGAATTGGAAAAAGACTTATATTGCACTTCCGCTGAAATACACACGACCAAGTCAGTCATTACTGAATTGGAAAGTGCTCTAAAAGATAAAGACTCTGACATAGAGATGGTTAAAAAAGAAAAAGGTGACATGGAAACAGAGATGCATTGTTTATTGGCGGAGAAAGATGCTCTCAATGAACGACTTGAAGAACTTATGGCAGAAGTAGCACTGATTAACTCTAACAATAGCGATAGTAGTTCAGTGGTGAAAGAACAAGCTGCATCGATCGAGAAACTTGAAGCCGATAGGATGGAACTCGAAAAAGTGATTGATGCATTGAAATCAGGCAAGTGTGAATTGGAAGAGAGATTGGTGAAAGGTGAATCTGCGGTGAATGATTTGAAAGATGATGTTCATCGATTGGAAAAAGAATTAGATAATGCGAAACAGTCGACAAAAACTGTTGAAGAAAAGTTGGCTGGTGAGGAAAAACAATCACGAGAAGCACTGAACCATTTCCTTGAGATGGAAGATAAACTAGGAATGTTGAGTAAAGAAAAGGCTAGTCTTGAATCGTCGTTATCAGAGGTGCAGTCTGAATTAGAGGAAACTAAAGAAAAACTGAAATTATTGCAAACTGAAGTTACATGTACTCATTCTAAGCTGGAGACATCAGAATTGATGAATTCAAAGGTGCAAGAAGAAAAGGAAGAATTAGAAAGACAATATAAACAAACTGATGATGACTTGAAAAAAGCTGTGACAAAGAATGAACAATATGAAAGCAAGGTGAGTTTAAACATTCCTGAGGAAACTTCTATTATGTGTTTTGTTTTACAAATCAGTTTTTGCAATGATCGAATTTGAATGTTTTATCAAATTTAGATGACTAGCCTGCAATCAGAATGTTATGAGTTCAAAGAGGTGCAGTCAGCAATGCAGTCTGAAATAGATGAACTGAATGTCGTTAAAACACAACTCAACGAAGAAAAATCTTCAGCCGAACAGATGGAAAAACGGTTAAAGAATGAAATAAACCAACTACAAGTGAATGTGGATGATTTGAAATCTACTGTCGATGCTAAAGAGATGAAGATCAATTGTCTGCAATCGGAATTAAAAACTGCTCAAGAGGAATTTGAAAAGTTTACTCAAACTGCTCAATGTCTCGAACAAGAAAAAATGAAGGTACATCTTTAACCAGAAAAGGTCTTCATATAGAATGACGTAAATGCTTTTGGGTCTAATAGGAATCGGATTATAGTTAATTGAATATTGTATAACCATCTGTAGTATGAAGTAGTTATTTTAGGTCAAAGAAGATTAATGCCTTGTTTCACATAACACTTATTCCTTTAGATATGACGTGGGCGGGCGCTTTTTATCACGTTATTCAGGCAGATATTTTTATTTATGGACTAAATACATGCAGGCGCAAATTTTTTAATTGAATGACACGAGCAAGTGATGAGAATCACTGTATCTTTTTTGCCTCGAGGCTTTCACTTTAAGTACAATTACATTCCAAAATAGTAGTTAATAATATATCTGTAGTTGGTTGCTTTGTTATGATGCGTTTATTGATTTACTATGTATTCTCTAGAAATTTATTTTTTGTTACATTGAATTTCATATAGATTTACCTTTTTCCACTCAGGTCTCAGATTTGGAAGAAAAACTGAAAAAAACTCAGGAAGAACTGTCTCATAACGAATCAAGACTCACAATGGCGATGACGAATTTAAAGAAAATGGAGCGCGAAAAGATGAAATTACAGTCACAAATTACAGAACACACTGAACAGATTGATAATCTGAAAACACAGATCAATCAAAAACAGAACAATTCGAAGGTTAACATTTGTTTTAGTTTCCGTCAATCATTTTCATTTCGCCAACCTTTGGAGTCTAGGTATATTGGCACTTGTAGTTGTAGAGGAATTTGGCTGAAAATAATTATTATCATTATTAAAATTTTTGGTGCCCTGTACAAATTAATTAAAATTTTCTCAAAATCATAAAATCATAAAATCGCATACAGAATGAACACATAAAAAAGCTTGCCTGTAAAATAAATGTAAGAGAGTATGAAGAAAATGAAATTCCATGCAAAAGTTTTTGTCAATCTCGGCTATGATTATGTTATGTAATTTTGATTAATTTTAATTTTCTAATAGACGTCTGAGGAGTTATCATCTGATGATTTGAAAACCAAATTGGAACAGACGACCAAAGAATCCGAAGAATATTTCCAAAAATATTATAAGTTGATAAAACGATTCAACGACACGGACAAAGAGAACCAATCATTGAAACTGAAAATTGATTTTCTAAGTACGTCTATTTTAAAGGTTTTGAAAATTCTTTTGAAATGTTACACATATTTCTTTGTACATTTGTGTATCTATTTTACAAATTTATGTACAGCATTTGAGATTTAAAACAAAAATGTTTATCATCATAAAACATGTACATGAATATGAGAAAAGAGAGGTAAAGTACATCCCAAAGTGGGTTACCAGAAAATGACACTCAACCCTCTGAACAATTAACATACATGTATGATAGAAACGAGTCTAGGACAATTACCCCCGAACAATTCCCACCTAGGACAATTCCCCCCCCCCCCCCCATTTGTATATCATTTATAATCTGAGATTAAAGAAATAAACTAACCCTAACACTCACTCTAACCCTAACCCTTACCCCAACACTAACCCTAACCCTAACCCTAAATATGATATGAATTAATACGGGGGGAATAGTCCATGGGGGAGGGAAATGGCCTGTTCCCGATAGAAACCTACCGGTATATACAGATATATTTAATTTAGAAAATTAATTCAAGGAAAATTAATGTGACATGTTTAACAATCAGAAAGGACAGGATTTTTGTCCATATCCGTATGTACTTGGATCTATTGGTTTTGTTGCATAGATAACCTCTACCAGTAGTTCGGGGTATTAAATTTGTTCGAGCATCATAACCATTTTGTTGCGAGAACTAACCGATTTCATTCATTGTTCATGTATAGATGAAGATAAATCACCACCCACGGTTCTAGAATGAGAAATTGATTAGATTTTTGATAGTCAATTAGGTATCTTGTATTTCATTCAGATAATAAGATTGATCGCATGAAAACAGGTGAAACACTTCCAGAATCTACCAGGAAATATCCGGCGAAACCACCAAGCGTAAATGCAGCGAAAGACACAGCCGTTGAACTTCCGCCAACGATTAGTCGACACGTGACTCGTTCTAGAAAAATACCCGAGGTAAAAATTAAATCATTGCATTGTGGGTTTGATTGCTGTATTTCAGGTTGTATATTCTCATCCCGAACAGCAATTTGTAAAACATGAGAGGAATTTATTACAAAATCCCAAGTCATTTATTCACACATGTTTATGACGTCTAGGTTAAGAAAAGGTCCTTGTTACTCATCAGATTGACTTTCTGCATGTGTCACTTCCACAATGGCAAATAAGATGTTTGAAATAAAAACATATGTCTGAACTTGTAGCAAGTTCGATACCGGTACAACAAATTACATACTTAACTGTATTCTAATATCCGTCAGTTTTGTCAACAGTGTAATTATTATCCAGGGTACTGAAATTCTATTCATCATCCTGCTAATCGAGTTAATCTATCTATTATTTCACAGTTGGATGCCGAGTTGGGCGTATCAACATCGTTGCCTCCGTCCAGTAAGCGAGCTAGAGAAGCTACGCCTGGTAAAATCACCAAAAAGTTAAAAGCAGAAGTTGATTCGCCAGATGTAGTACCTGAAGGATTGCCTGATGTGGTTGGCAAAGGTATGAAATGCTGTATTTTATTTGGCTCATAGAAATATTTTCAAACACAGGTTTCTTGGACGAAATGTTCACATCACTTGTCCAAATGACTGCCAGCACAAAAAATGTATGGGAAGAAAAAAATTGAAGTGCACGGAAAAATTTTGAAGTTTGAAATTAATTTCAATGAAGGCTGGGTTTCCGAAAATTATGAAAAAAATTCTGGGTGGCTGGGCTCCAGATGCCTTATCATATAAACCCTTGGATTGACTTAACTTTGAAAAGTTCTTCGAAAGACCTTTATTTGTTATTAAAATGAACAAGTAAAATTTTGAGTTTTTTTAGAAAATAAAAATAAAATATAAGTAGGCCTGCTGGGTCAATTTTAGAAGCTCTGATATTAGTGAGAAACTAGGCATCAATTCCTTTTAGACTGAGACATTTGGTTTGAGTTTATTACCGTATTGAAACTGTTGCCATCTTAAGTGAAAATCTTTTTTTTACTAACCATGGAGTTTATATTACTAAAACAATGAAAAACAAAAAAGGTTACTGATTAAATCCGAAGAACTTCAATATAACTTGTGATACATGTATGATCTAGAATTGAAATTTTGATATTTCCAGGATTTTCTGATATACCTAAAGTAATGGAATCGCCGGGAATTATGCGACGTTCGACCGTCACATCTCGTTTGGCGTTATGCTCCACCGGGAAAAAACCACTGACAATTTGTGAGGAGCCTTCAACTGAAGAAAATCCACCTAAGGTATAATTTTATGTATTGTATTTCAATAGTATTAAACATTGAATTTTTTTTGTCATGTCTTATTTTTTCTCTTTGTATTACATGTTTAACACAATTAAAAAAAGACAAAGAAGAGTCAAAAAAGTATATATATGTACAAAAGGGTAGATTTAATCCCTAGTAAATAAAACATAATATCTTCAACATAAAACTTTTGTTAGGAAACACATAGATATTCAATAATTTCTATAATGTGACTTCATACATTCAATATATTTGTGTCGCAGAATTTCAATATGCAAGACAGGGATTCAATCTGTAAGATGTTTAACCCTCTAATTAACCCATCAGGAACCACTGTTCCTGATGGGTTAATTAGTGGGTTAAACATCTTACGTTTCAGACACGGATAACTGTGTCTTCTTCATTACAATTAACTCCACCTGTGTTTCCTCTAGTTGACATGCTCCAACCAACATTAACTAATGATGCACATTTAAAGATGATGCTTTTATATTTAAAAGTTGTCAAGCCTCGGGAATTCTTTTCACCAAATCTCGTTAGATGTGGTTCAGTTTCAATTCATGAAATCTGACTCTCTTTGAAATTTTGTTTCGTTCGAAATTCTCATTAATTAATCACTAATTTGATGAATTTTTATTTTCAGTCTCAGCGGTCATTGTTTATGTCTGGTGATAAACCACTAGAGAGTCGTGTTACACGTTCGTTATCCACTCGTCAATCAACCACTGCTGCAGCTATATCCTCCGCCTCTTCCTTATTGTGTACGGCGGAAACTAAAGATCCATCATTAGAAACAACATCGGAAACTACAGCTAAAGTATGTTGTTCATTAGTGACGTCGCTCCATTCAAGCAGACTATCGATTTACATCATTTCATGCTCTTTTATTCTTATATGACGCAATAATTATAGTTCAGCGTTTCATGTTACCGGGAATGATTGAAATGAAAAAATATTTGTGGTGATAATTTGCGGTTATCTTTAGAATATTCTTTTTTTTCAATATATGCTCAAAAAATAATGGTATTCAGAATACGTGTATTCGAAGTGTTTCTAATACTCTTATTAAAGCCTTGATATTTATTGATTTTCTGTTTTTTCCTTTTTGTAGCCTCTGTCAACGATAACGAACAGTCCTAAAAAACCGGAAGCCGGGCGTGTACGATCGCATGGTAGATTGAAACGATCGCCCGATGTTTCGTCAGGACGCAGAACTCGATCACGAGC
The DNA here is from genome assembly GCA_036785005.1 of Tubulanus punctatus. NCBI lineage: Eukaryota > Metazoa > Nemertea > Palaeonemertea > Tubulaniformes > Tubulanidae > Tubulanus > Tubulanus punctatus. The sequence goes on along the minus strand of JAYMFW010156932.1, from coordinate 1,368 downwards.
CCCTCCTCCAACTGAGACTGATCCCGATTGTAAAGTTCAATAATAGAACTTAACTGCAGATATTCTTGCGAGTAAGTGCGGGCGTGTGAAGTGATTTGGACTTCGCGTATAAAGTGTGACTGGGTGATAGTTGGTTTTAAACACTGTACATAGATACATGTAGTTCATAAGTGAAACAGATCCGAAAACCTCGTGTAAGTCGTCATGAAAAATGGGTCCCAATTTTCATAAATGTCATTTCGTTTATCATGAAAGTGTCTCAAGTCATCAGAAAAATTATGGTCCCGTGAGTGATGACTTAGGCGAGGTTTGCTATAGCAGGGAAATGGGAAAGATTTCCCTGTTGTAAGCCAGCTGTTCCAAACATGGCCAAAAAGTGATTTTGTCTGTATTGATTTATCGTAAAGTAACTCCACTGGTATAGAGAAATCGTCTTTGCATCTATGTGTTCTTGAAATTGTCAGTGAAAAATGATTTTGTCAAGTATAAAGACTATCTACTATCAGGTGTTGTCATCCGTGCTACTAATACAGCTACAAATCGAAGAAACATACAAGAGCTGGTTAAGAACAACCATCCCGTCCTGCTCCGGCCATAGAACTAAATGTTTCTATTATTAAACAGTATTTAATTGATGTTTTACAATTATCTCTATTGAATAATTCCCGATCTGTTGTAAAAAGAAAAAAGTGTGTGCCATTCGCGTGTTGTATATAAATGTATATAATTAGTTTGAATTGAATTGATTTACCGTCCGAGGAACCGCAACAATACAGCCAATAACCGGATGAATAATATATACATGTAATTTATAAATATAATATCAGTATATTAAGACTTATGAAAGGTTGTGTATAGTATACATATATATGTACACTGAATATTCTGTTCTGTTTGTTTTGAATGACATTGTGCGAGTGATGGACATTTTTGTAAATAATTATTTAGTAAAAGTCAAATAAACCGATTTGATTTATTTCAATTATAGATCGTTTATGGTTGATTGACGGTTTTAACGTTACCTCGGGGCTGATTTAAGTAGGTGATTTAGAGAGAGGAAAACTAAAACTATTTTTCTGTGAATGGGTTTTGTTAGGATTGATTTTTGAAATTACCATTTCCTATTGGACTTGAAGATCAGAATCTCTGTCATACGCCCAGACCTTTCAGCTACTCCTATATTTCCAATTTTTACATAGAGATCCTATATACCACAAAAACCTATTTTCCTATATTTTCAACACAAAAATTGCGCTTTTGATGTCGGGGTCCAGAGGTTAACCGGTACCGAGATAAGGCCCATCTACACGAGAGGAAAAATCCTTTATTTTGTGTCTACACGAGAGAAAAATATGGAAAAAGCCGGCT
>JAYMFW010156821.1:0-18153 GCA_036785005.1 Tubulanus punctatus | reverse complement strand
ATTTTAGCGATTTATGCTGTTAGCCATTCAGTGCATTGGGAATTTAACCGGTATCCACCTAAAACAAACTTAATCGAATTGTTCTCGACTAACGAACACGAATAAACATTTAGCATGGAATCTAATCAAATTAATGAAATAACCTTATATGCTGTGCATGATTCCATGACTGACCTAGTTAGATTGGTACAAGCATGTTCAAGCTGTGCATCCCCGTGACCCCAGATCATTCGTCTTAGGATTTCCGATTAACTTTAATAGATTGTCCACCAAACTACTAATGTAGTCCCAATAGTCAAGACAGAAGGAAATAGAAGTCATTTTGAAAACTGGCTCACCCTCTACAGTGGCTAACACGGATAAATTGTATACAATTTTAGCTTATAGCTTTCATTTCAGCTTTCTGGTGGATAGTCATTACCACTAGACACTCATGTTTTATCTGGAAGATTTTCCTCGGTGAAAAGGCAGAAAGTTCTTTTTTTCATTCTAGAATATGAAATAAGTTCCTCAGAGATCCAATAGAGTTCACCAATATTTTGGCGTCAATACATCTACCATAGGTAAATTCTTAAAAATCCTTTACATTGACATTGTTCCAAGTCGCAAACATCTGAGTCTAACTACGAAAGAACGCACAACGCACTGAAATCTTGGTATTAAATATAAAAAGAACGTTTATTACTTTTTCAATAAATTAAACATAGATGAAATAATCGATGATTATCAATATCAATATCAATAGTTAGATTTTTTACATATACATATATTTTTTCATATTCGATGATAGGTGATCTAAATGCATTTTAAATCCCCGTTAGCCTTAGTAAAACATAGATAGATGTATTTACATATCTATATCTATATTTGTATATTTTTCCCGTTAATTGATGTGCTCAGTACGTGAAACCGTTTGGATAGTTCAACTTTTAAACATATCGCAAAGTAGCTGTTCCATTGGCGTACTACCGATCATCTTGCTAAAAAACATGCCTTCTATTCGATCAGCCGCGACAAGTTTTAGTAATGGCAGCATCAAAAGTAGGCGTCCAAACCTAATAAAATAGAACACACTAAGACGGGTTACTAGCAGCAGGTATTTCTTCCGTGAGTATGTTAATAGGTCATATGCCATCCAACATTATTTGTTGTCATGTTAAGCTAGAAGCATAGAGGATTATCATTTAGAATTGTGTGCACATTTTTTTGCCAGAAATCAAGTTGAAAATCATCGAATGATTCGTTACGCTGTATTGAATCAATGAATTTGTGATTTATAGTAGGCCTATCGTATTCGAACTTGTGTTTGCAATATTTTGCTGAATTCATCTGAATATCACGAATGATTCTTTTGATTTCACTATATTTTGTATATAAGGTATCATATGATATTTGATAGAGGCCACCTGGAATCACCTGAACAAAATACTAACTGTAAGCTACTCGACCATTAAATACCATGCAAAATAACGGGTATTGTTAAAACTTACAAAATATTGTTAACCTCCAATCATGTCAGTATGTTCTTTTCGGGAGTGATATATAATTAAAAAGGAATCATCGAAGCTATATTTTCATGCGAAAGGTCTAGGCCGACTGCTTACTGATTTTTATGTCGTCACAAGTTAAGGGAAGCTGTCTATTCAAGGGCTCGTAGACCTAAGGGGGAGTGTTCTAGTCAATTTGTAAATTGGGTTTTTATAGGTATGATTTTGGTACATTACATAAATCTTTTTATAAGTTCAGTGTTTCAGTGATGGATTTAGCGAATGGCTGACACCTACAGAAATTATGACATACTTAGTTCTTGCTCATCGAATTGGTTGATTTCCATATGCACGGTGATCTCACCTATAACTTTTGTTATTTTATGTAGTAATTCAAATTGTATGGGGTGGGGCTTTGTATTAATGGGTAATGCATAGTGAATGTTAAGAATTATCAGAATGGGATGAGACTTCAACTATTTGCAATCGGATGACATATGACCTTTATGAGTAGTATTCTGTAACTAGGCCTACCTGGTGTGTTGAGTTGGATGCTGAGCACGCATCTGCTGGGCCAACATTATCTGCGCTTGATCTTGGAGATTTTCTACCTGTTTCGAATCTTTCAAACCTCGCGTATCTAAAAATTATTTGAAGGACGTTAGTTTTAAGAATTAACATTCTCCATTCATAGATTCGGTATGTTATCAAATCAAGCTTACCTGGCCTGAATAAAATAATGGCCTTCAAACAGGCAAATTCTTCTGGTTCAACTCTCATCGATTTGAATCTAGCCACAACCTCCTGGATGGTGCGAACATCGGACAGAACTAGGTTCGTTTTACCATTACTGGAGTTCTGCGCATGCTCCGATGGTGATAGAAGAGGTGATGTTTCTACGGACATGCACCATTGTATGGCGCATAGTAAAAAGAGCTCACTCCAAGTTTCTTCCAACAATATCACCTAAAAATTGATTAGAATATAAATTCATTATAGAGACCTGTTCTACAGAATATGAGATTCCCATATGATGTTAGTCATTATGCCACAAAGTCGAGACATCATAGTTTGTGACGTCACCAATGATGTCAAAGATTACACTATCCAAAAGATCATCCCACGGAACTAGGCGTGGATCCAGGGGGTCTTACGGGACGCCAGTGTGCCCTTTTAGTTCCGCACCAGAGTTTGCAACTTTTTATGTAATTTTCCATTTAGAATGGAAATATTCTACACTGAAATGCACCTGGGCATGCTAATTCTCAAATATGAGACCCTCAAAATTCACATTGCCCTAAGAAAATGTTAATGAAACTAACCTGATCTCTAAACGGTAGATTGGCAAAGGACGGTAGATTTTTGGCCCATTTAACGGCCATGAAGAGAAGTCGGGCAGAACACTCGTATATATTTTCCCTATCGGTGGAGTATGTAATAGCTTCCTGTTGCTGCATCTGTGGTCGCTTTGAATAATCTGTGGGATGTGTCATGCTTCCCAAATCCATGCTATCTTTATTGTCTGAAAAGTATATGGATCATGATGTATAAATGATTCATCGAATAAACTATTGGGAATTTGTAATGATGTTACGTACCTGATTCGACGTCACGTGATAGACGGTCGACTTCCGGCTTCGCTGGCATGACGAACCTTGGAACAAACTGGGCATGGTGTGGTCCGGGTACAAATGCCGGATGCGTGGCGGAAACAGTGTAAGCTGACGTAGCCAGGTGTGCATCTAATCCAGAATCAAGCTGATCCTGGCGAACTTGTGCACTGTTTCTCGGCTGTCTTTCGTTTTGAACAGCTTAAATTGGAAAAATTTGAAAAATTGTATTTCATGCGAAATATAAATCATTCGATGAGGATTTAATGATAGAAATTAACCAATCAAATGCAAGTTATCTTTGACCATTTGAATCTGATAATTGGTGACTAATTTTTCAATTATAGACGTATCTCGTAAATATCATACCGTCTGACGATTGGTGAATTTGATAAGTGGCCATTATATGATCTCGATGGTGAGAATCGATAATCATATATGTATATATATGATTACTGACGACGGAACACGGTGTCAGTACTCTGGTGTCGTCAGTAGTTCATAATTGAATTACGATTTTGCACTCGTACAATTACACTATGATTTAACATCTTTATCTAGATCGCATGTTACAGACTGCTAATGAAATTTTCTGACTTGTCAGTTACCTCTATCCATTTCAGATTCAGAGAAACAAAAAGTAAGGAGATGGCTCTCGAGATCCTTACCATCTTTATTCATGCCCATTGACATACATTTCTTCAGTCTACATGCTTGACACTGGTTCCGATGCGCTTTGTCAATGTTGCAAAGACCCGTTCCCGCTTGACACCTAGAATACAATCAAACGCTAAAATCAACAATTTTGCAACATCTATAACTGCAAATGGATGGTAAGAATTAAGGACTAAATTAACAATATACAATGTGGCAGGTGATGCCCCGGTATGAAGATGGATTAAAGTTAATATTGGGCTCTTGGATGTTGCGAGGATGGACGAGGTTGATGGATGGCGTGGTCCCTTCCTTCTGTACAAGGATTTTTTTTAGGATCACGACTGACACGCAATGACAAGGAAGTCGGAATTAGGGATGAAAATTAAAGTGATCCATATCTGTCTGTTATAGCAAGATGCAACTGTCATAAAACAAGGCACAACATGCAATAGATAGACAGTTATGGCAAAGTTTATGGGATGGATTGGTCCGGGCTTGGTTCGTTTTGTTCGCGTGATTCGGCCTGATCAATCATGATGTTTCATAAGACTTGCTATAACACCGTTGAATATAAACGGTACCGCCGATCTGCGCACGCGCTACCGCGCAGATGGTTTTTACGTTAATTCGAAGTAATTTCTGAGCAATATGCTCGCATAATATCCGTAATTGCCAACTGGTTATCATTGGTCGTATTTTTACGATCGCTTTACATCTACAAATGATATAGTTTATTATGTACAATGATTCTCGAGGAAAGGTTTTCAAAGAACACTCACCGGTAAATCAACTTTCGTCGAACGCTTCGTTTGAAGAACCCGCTGCAGCCGTTGCAAGCCAAAATTCCGTAGTGCTTTCCGCTGCTAATGTCACCGCAAACAACGCAGCGTAATCCAGGCGAATTGCGCCGTATTGGGCCGGGGCTGCATTGCGACTGCGCAGGGCAGGCAGGCGTCGGAGAACCAACTGACGACACGCTAACTTCCACTGGTTGAGCGGGCAACGGGGAATTTGAAAGCGATGCCATTTCATTCGGTTCGCGGTCAGACTTGTATGAATCTGAAAAATATCCAGTTTCCATATTTTATCGGGTGATTTATCAAATTATCCCTATGAAAATAAGATCCTTGACTGAAAAAAATAGTTGCTTGAATATCATTGTTACCGGGTGAACAAAAACACATCTGACAGCCAATAGATGCCACCAACATATCATTTTTGGTTCCACCTATCGGGAACTGTACACGCGGCTTGAGATAATATTTTACTTTCGTGGCGTTGACAATACAAATTCAGTGTCAATTAAAAGCGACTGTTTGGGACGTGTTTGATTTTGGGAATGGTCACGAATAAGACGATTCATAATCTAACAGAGACACGACGAATAATAGTGTGTATTCAAAGTCATATAAACAAACATTCAAGTGAGATCATAGCCCGTTACATCTTCTTCTTAATCAATAGAAATCGTGACGGAATGACAAAAGTTAAGAACTGAACATGACACAGAAATAACAAAACCGGCACGACTGGTTGAACTATATTATTTCTCCATTTAACAGCAAATACGAGCTATTATCATTCAAACAAGCGAAACGCCAACGAATAATGGAATTTATTTCATGAAACTGAAAACACATCGGTACTTCTTATCATATCATTGTCCGCTATACGTTTTTATGATTGACGGGTGATAACAATCTATTGAAAAAGTAAAATATTTGAATTTCCTTTTTTTCCCCCAATAAAACCAGTTATTTCGACTATAGACATATCAACTTATAAATCTTCTTGAAAGACGGTTGTAAAAATGTCAAAAGAGAAAGTTTCAGTAATGTTTTTAATAACCTTTTAAATGTTTATGTTAGGCCTACAATGTGAGAATACCTTGTTTTTTCTCGTTGAGTATCCATCTATTTTTGTTCGTTTTCTTTTTCTATAATGAGACTAGTTACTAAAATTTTCGTTTGTACCTTTATTGGTCAAAATAATCTTTTGAATTTAATTCTTATATCAATTAATTTACCATCTGGTTATATTCGAAATGTCACTGCGTTCCCTTCTTTTTCGAATAATACGCGAAATAAGGGAGATTAAAATGACTTAAAATGAGAAAAAGACACAGGAATTATGCAAACAATTTTCACGGGGGTGAAATTTTTCACGAAAACATTTCTCCCGTGTCAGGTAAATATTTGTCGACGCCCAGGTGTCCGGGTGATTCGGTACCAACGAGTAACAAATCTAGATTCCAGATCAAACATCAGACAGGCACCAAGTCACGTAGTCTGCCGCAACATACCGGCACTGAATAAATACCTATTATAGCTACATGTTAGTGAGATCTTCGAGGAACGCATTTTATTATTTGCCAACAATTTCGTTTCGACTCTTTCTAAGGCTTGTGACTTGTTGTACCTATTGTAATTTGAACACGTTTTCTATCGTCGATACGGTTTATTCGGTGCTTTTGCAATTGAGTCCCACATTAAGTCCTTAATTTACATAATCGACTTGCCCTATTACAAATAATTCTAAATGCATAAGACTTTGGAAGAAAATCGAAACTAGCAGATTCTGAACGGGTAGTTTTAGAAAATATACATTTGCTTTATCCAAGGAAAAAATAAGCGAACTGTCAAATTGTAAATTATTTATATAACTATGTTTTGTAAAGGAGATGAAAGCTTTTAATTTTTTTGCAATTATCTGTCGTAAAAGTTATGCGCGTTATTCCGGTGAGGGCAGGTGTTCATGTCCTTGATAAGACGCGAACATTTCCGATGTATCTTATGCAGCAAGCAACAAACACCGTAGATTGCGTCGTTAATATTAACATTCAGGAAATCAAACTCTGACACAAACAACACGAAAACTTAATGGCGTTTTCTGACGAAAATGCAGACAATATGGAATGGTCTGTGGAATCGGAAAACAGGATTGTCGTGGTGAATTTTCAAAAGGAGAAAAGATGCGTGCCTTGACCGAGACCCGAAGATTTGCTTCTAAGAAAATTAGTCAGTCATTTGACTTTTTCAATATTGCCTATGTCGAAAATAACTTATAAAATATCTGACGTCAAAATATAATTTCTGGTCTACAAGACAGGATCTATGAAACATGATTCGTTTTTTCTTGCCCCATTATCTTGGAGTGTACAATTTCGTCCAAAACGTTTTGCATTCAATGAATATCCCACAGTGCATGCAGAATTCTTGAATTTTTGTCGGTTCTCTGTTCTTCGACGGAATTATAATGATTGACGGTCCAAGCACGAGTCGGACGTAGAACTCTATCTTCAAGGCGTCCTGCACAGATTAACTAGAGATTTCAAGTGTTCGCGTTGACATAATGATTTCCGGGTTATAAAGCAGGCACCAAATGCCACAAATCCACTAGAAGCATCCTTGTTCGTTATACTAGGGATTACCGAGGCTTTGACGCTCGATCCCTCGGGAACGAAACACGAGGTCTTCGTCTAATGTCACTTTTAATGCAATTTATTTCATTTTTAGCATTTGCGTTTGACAATCTAATTTGTTTGTTTCATTATCGCCGTTGATTACTGAGATTTCGTTTCGATGGCATTCATCTGGCCGCGAAAAAGCGATCGAGTAGTTTGCATGAAACACGATTAGCTGAGGGCAACGCTTGCCGTAGATAATTCAATTTTGTGTCGTGACTTTGCCAATTGATAGTATTTGATTCGTCGGCAATGCGATGAAGGCTGCGCGTTGATGGTACGTTAACAATGTTACCTCTACACCTATTATTTATCAAGTCAATCTCACACCAAACCTTTTTAGCTAAATCTGATTTTAAACTCGGCTTGTAAGAAATGCTATTACTTGTGATGCGAAGTTAATGCCAGTAAAGGAATTTGCCGAAGATATCGGTGAATTAATGAGTGAGAGTATAGGATGTCGCCTTGTCTAACTCCATTAGTGATAGATTTCCGGCACAATAAAATCCTTCAGAAAGAAGTCGGCGACAATTTAGCGACTGTACCCAATTACCGTCTTCCCAAGTTCAAATAACACACTTATCCTTTCGGCAAATATTTATCACAGTGGCATCATTCGAACTACGGTCGGATGCAAATCAAATTTCGCCTTTAATCGCTGACAATCATTGACAAACCAACTAAGAATCAGTCAAACTTTCTAAGGGGAACTCATCAACCCTGGACCGCTCTCGCGAACCACGTTCACAATGAATTGTGGAACGTTTGTATTATTCCTTGTATAACCAGTTTTTTAGACGGAAAATTCCTGTTTGTCAGACCATTCAACCAAAATATAATAAGCATGGACTCACATCAAATGTAGGGTCGGTAGGCTTATGTACTTGTATCCAATTACGGCGTTAAATTGATTTTAATGAAAATGCCACGAATGATATGTTTTCTGTCATTAGCGTGATGATTTTTGATACTTCAATTGACATGTTGACATGTTTATACAAATTATTCTAACATACTTTTTCCATTCAATCTATGGATATATAAATGCTTTTGACGAAAATCACTGAAAACACTGACAGAGACGATATAAAAAACTATTCACCTGAATGACAAAATTGAAATTGAAATTTTCTTACTTAAAGTTCATGCGAAATATCAATGCAATTGCAAGGAAGCTATTCTTTCGAATTGTGAACAAGGTCAAGTTGCCAGGGTGACACAGAAAGAGACGTGATGTGTTTCTGTGAGACCACATCTAAAGCTAAATCAATTATCTGAAAATGGACATCGGGTAAGTCAGTGATGTGTGATGTTAGCGTCGGGCAAGGCTGCGAGCAAAATTCTACACGTGTTCAGCCGGGAGAAGAACACGCGCTGACTCCAGATTTCGCGACTCAAGCGGAAACATTCACTAAGCGTAATCCTGTTATGGCGTCATTATATCAATATCTTGGACGCCTTGAGCGAGTGATATTAGACAGAAGACGTGATCTAAAAAAAGACGCGAAATCATAATTTCCAAATCATGAATTCAAAAATCACACGCCTATAAATCAATTGCCATCTGGAAATATCAATAGAATTGGCCAGTTTTTGGAAAATGTATTTCTTAATCACTGAAATATAGCGAAACCTAAATGAAGTAGATTAATCTTTGTTAAATAAATCCGGAAGTATTGCGACATAAACCGCTGTTTGGTACGCCACGCGAAGAGTGATACTAATGATTTTTCTCAGACACCTGTTGTTGCGAGTTGGACCCCAGGTGCCGGTTTCTCATCCGGATCATAGGACCCCATATGAGTGGCGCCAATAACTGCTTTGACCGGTAATTTTTACATGGTGCAGATTAATGAAAACGGAAGATGATTCCGATTTTAAGTAATCACGATATTGATTTTATAGTCAAGCCAGCTGTCAAAACCCAAACTTAATTAAATGTAGCCGATATTAAAAGCTATATAGCTTTTATTGATTCGCACCTGATGAATGATGAATCGGTAATTACAAAGATCTACACTGGGAAAATGTTTTTCAATATAGGTCTTTCAAATCCTACGATCTTTCATCGAAGAATTCTACAGAATACTGCATACCGTATTAGTTGAAAAATTACAGGAATCGCACGTGTCACCTGCAGGTGTGTTTTATGCATACTCCGTCTGGTAGATTGATTGCCAACGATGATATTGGTGAATTATTTTCTCGCCTATTAGGAATCTCGTGAATAAAGGGAATGAATTCAAGAGATAACAGATAGGATATCTTTGAAAATTTGAAATCAAACCTCAGTATTTTCCTAGAAAGTAACAGTTAGAACGGTTTCACTAATTTACGACCTCAAATAATCATAACTTCAAAACCCTAACAGTTAATAGATAAGCCTGGTTTTCGGTTGCTGAAGATAATTAATTGCACAAACCAAATGAATTGATTAAATAAATGCAGTCAATTCAAATGGTTGATATTGGAATGAAATATAACACCTCTCTCAGTTCAGCTGAATTTTTTCGTTTTAAAATCATGTTTGATTTAAAAAGATATTTCATTAAAAGCGATGTGAAAATTCAATGACTTATAATAACAATGACGAATACTCAATAAATATGTGGACACAATGGGATAATTCTCAATATGTTTTTTAGTAACTGTAGGGATCCGCGACTATAGAATTCAGTAGCCATTTTTTAGGATGATGAAATTCATAATTTTAGGAACACCTGAGATGGCAGTGAATAGCCTACTGACCGAAACGTTGTGATGAAATAAAAACTAAGCAGTATTATTTCTTAATTTCATTGTCGGATGATTTCTCACTCAATGATTTATTTTACATCAACTTTGTAACCGAATTTGGACATTCAGTAATATATACAGTACAATGAAGAATAAATGAAGTTTCCTTCATTACTACCTATCATTATTTAACCATCTCTGCTGCACATAATGATTTTATCTGAATTATCTTAATCAGAGATATTTCAGATAAGAAATTCATGATATCCAAATTTTCCCATTTTTTATTCACGTACGCTTACCTTCACTGAGGTTATCCACGTTCATGTTAAGATCTATGCCCAATCTGTGAGTGGTGTCATTCATATTTAAGGAACGTTTCAGGTATTCTGTCGCACCTACCGTCGCGGTTGTCAACAACTCTCGGTTAGGAATGAACTTTCCACAATGATTCCTACGGTTTTGCCTAAATTCCAGCGAAATGAACGCTCTTTTACCGCGCGAAACTAGATAAAGATAAATTTGCTAGACTGATCTATGAATAATGAAGTTGGTGACAATTAGATGGTTTACGAGGCGGATCATCGACGAGCAGTTACCGACCCATCAGCAGCCGAGAGGCGTGGCTTCCAGATTGCAGCAGAACAGTGACAGTCAAGTCGATGCAATCACACCAGAGCTCATAATTGTCATCGGGATATGACTTGTAAGATCTCGTTACAGGCGACCAACGCGAATTTCTTGTATGATAGGGTTAGTTTATTCAATTTTGAATTGAAGTACATTTCTTCATTTGCGTTACATAGTAGCCATAAATCAGATGACACATAATGTAATTTCTATGTTGTCAGGTGGAATAAATCTGCTTTTCTCAAAGTTGGGTGGTTTTTACGAATACTATTGTAATATTTTGAAGCATTTTTGCAAAATGATGTAAGCAGTAACTTATAATTTGGCTGATTTTTTCTAATCCGCCTTGATTTGACTGAAGTGACAGTTTACACACCTGTCATTAAAACAACGGATATTATTAGCAGAATGTAATTATTTTCTGTTTTAAGCCCTACGCACACGGCGAGCCGAAACGTATAGCAAAATACGTTCGGCAAAATCAAGCTTTGTCTTTTTCGGGAAATACGTATTGGAGCCCCGCACATGGCGAGGCAAAACGACTGAAATACGTATTTCAGGGCCCGAAATACGTATCGGCCTCGCCGTGTTCGTTGGGCATTACAACCATGAGAATACCAAATTTCATGTACCGGCTGTTCACATTCCGATGCCCTCATGTCCAATATGGGGAAATCTGTAATTTTGGAGACCTGAAAAGTGATTTCTCCCCCATAGCATTGGAAATGAGAGTTAACCATTGCGAATTGTGCCCACCCACCACGCTGGTTTAAATCGATATGAGCATAGAATAAATGTCAAATTATAACGTCAGGTATGAACGTCAAATAATACGAAATAATATATTCTACTCGTGGTAGATTCTATAGCTGAATTTTGAGAGCAAAAGTCTTTGTCAATTGCAACCAATTGAAATGTCAGCAAAAATGGAGAAGGAAACACCTAAAGATGCGCCTCCCATATACAATAATCAAAAAAGTGGTTTTCGCCATATTCCGATAGCGGGATGTTTGACAAAATAGTTCCACTTGTTCAACACTGAAAGTGCTGCATGCGGTCCTAGGTAACTTTATTTCATGATGCAAAAATTAAAACGATATTGTGTCCTCCCACGCGCAATCTTTGTGAAAAAGGTATCATCATAAGCTTGAATATAAGCAGCTTTAAACTTGCGAGAAACGTATCGCCATCTATACACTATTTCCAAAACTTGTTTCACGGAGTTGATGGTGTGGTATTTGCTCCAATGATATTTTCAATTCGTAACATAAGTAACGAAATTATCAGCCTTGAACAACCGTGGTAAGGTTATTGGCTATCTGAAGACCTTTTCATTGAAACCATCAGAAACCATTTGAAGAAGAAGTGTAAAAGTTGTGTAGCTGAAGCAAAATATCATATTCATTCTTTTTTAAAAGAAACGACCGACGGTTTTCGAAAAAATGTTGAAACTGATTTGTAACGAAAGGACAGAAGGGCTAATAATCACTCCTAGAAAGATATTTTACGAAGGAAAAGGTAGCACGAATGCAGGACGGAAGAATGGAACACCTGCAAAAACCTTGCTTTTAGAGAATTGTGCACTTCATTTTTAAAACTGCTTTATCAACAGTCGGGCACTGATACCTATCTCATTGTAATTTTTAAGATTCGAGTAAAATAATTCGAGATACATAAAAGAAAAAATTAAAATTTTGATTTTTTGACATACTATTTAGATTTTTATATCAAAGTCCAAAATAGATGATAGATTGCGTTCAGCACAAATGAAATCGAGCCCTAACAAATCCCCTACCGAAATACTAAATATCATCGTAAGCTCCAATACAAGCAGCTTTAGATGAGATAAACCTTTATTTCTCCTGACAACATTGTGTATAAGGAGTTAAATCCAATCTTTTTTAAATATGTTTCATTATCTTTGATTAAATGAATACGAATGAAATTGATTACAGGCAAGATGTAAAATATACAACTATAAAGAATATTCAGGTCATAACAATATAGTTCCGCTGCAATGTAATTCTATATTATGCAGTTAGGTGGTGCGTTATTTCTAATTAATCAACCGGTTAAAGATCACATTCTGACAAGAATAGGTACATCTAATGTCGTTTCATCTCCAGTATTCATAAGTTCTCGATATTTCAAAACGTTTGGTCGCATCCAGAATTTGCTTGGTATTAGTTGTTTTCGTAGATTTATGTATATTTTTTTATATTTAAGCACTAAATGGAACTCGTCCCCGATGTCATTCGCATCGCAATTTAGGCATTTTCTTTCGCTCCGTGGAAACTCATCTTTCGGTTTCGACTGGTAGCCTATGATTGTTCATTCTCACTTTCGCTAAAATCGTTCTCTCATTGAACTGTAAGTTCGTGAAATGAGGTTTTAAATCAAGTTCACCATAAATTTATTTATAGTTCATAAGTTTTTCACTGGTATCAATTCTGAATATATTGTTCGCTTTAAACTTGCGAGAAACGTATCGCCATCTATACAACATTTCCTAAACTTGTTTCACGTAGTTGATGGTGTAGTATTTGCTTCAATGATATTTTCAATTAGTAACATAAGTAACGGGATTTTCAGCGTTGAACCAGGGTAAAGTTATTGACTATCTGAAGACATTTTCATCGAAACCATCAGAAACCACTTGAAGTGTTGAAGTTGTGTAGCTGAAGCAAAATCATATTTATTCTCTTTTTTAAGAAACGACCGACGATTTTCGAGTTGCGAAAATGTTGAAACTGATTTGTAACGAAAGGACAGAAGAGTTTTTTGTCAAACACGGGGACGGCATACAAGGCTATTCGGGTCAACATGGGATGGATATTGAGAAGCTTCAAGTTATAAATCCTGATAATATTTTAAAACTCTAAACCGATGCAGGCGTCCAGTCATGAAAATTAATGGAACAATTTCTACCCGCAAACAATCGATATCCGATATGTTGTATTTTTGGCGTTTTTATGCTACAGTTGTAGCACTGTGTGAAGTTTTATCTGGTTAGTGCATGACATGTAAGTTTATGCTGTCATAACTACCGTCTCAGAAGTGCTTAATTTATCCTTTAGTTTTGCCCTTTTGGAAATCAGAACCGCCCTTGGAAATTTTGGGTACGGCATTGGAGTCATGAGTGTCTATGGTTGCTCAAATGGCGATGGCTATAGTGAGAGCGCATTCGGCTTTAACCCCTAACCCGCTGTTATATCATCATTAGGTCACACTGGCATCACTGGATAGGGACTACAACAATGATGTATTTTCACTCTCGGAGTAAATCTCCTGCCATCAAACTCTTGCATTAGGCTTTCGTACATGAACTGAATAGGCTAACATAGGCTGATTGAGGATTATTTTGTGCGAACGGCTGTGATTAAAATATGAATCTGACCAATTTTTGTCTTTGATACGGTGAACTTCATCCAGATAAAAGAAATAATAACTAACTCCGGGTGTTAAACAAATAATGATCATATCTACCCTGCAAATCAAAACTCGATTGAAAATTGTGTGAATAATGCCAGAATTTTGCGCCCATTCACTTCAACAAAACACATTCAGTGGTTTGAAATTTTCGATGAGTGAATGACATACGAGACGCATTGGATAAAACTGAAATTCTGACTATGTTTTGCCATGCAGATTGACGCCTGTTTCGATGTGTTTCCGGTATGCTGTGTTGACGTAACGCAGTCAACCAATCACTCATTAGAGCTGCCGTCACAAGTTTATCCAGTGATCAATGTGTAACCGAGCATGTAACGGTTCCAATACGTTCTATATCATATGTGACCATAAGCTGCGTGATTGTTTTGGTTGAGATGGTGAACATTAGATTAATCGTAATTTTGGTGACGCTGGTGTGCGAAAATTTGAGTCATATCGCCGATCCACCTCTCTACTATGCCCGCTTTTCTAAATCGTGTGCTTTGGATCAAGCGGTTGAAAATGTCACCGATAAGTTACCACCAGTTACAAAAATTCAGTGCGCCAGATACTGTTTTAGACGAGCACAATGTAAGTCTTTTAACTATAACTACGTTACACGAGAATGTGAATTGAGTCCTACGGCGAACGAAAGTTATCCATGTCAGCCACTTACCATAAGAGTTAGTTGGTCTAATTATCACTATGTAAGTATTTTAAGTGTTAGATGTAAATTTATTTCTGCTTTATTAACACTTTATTTTATCAATGTAATTCATGGTGATACTCCTGAGGCACTATAATCTTTTTATGATTTAAAATACGCATATGTGAAAAACGAAATGCGAAGATTTGATTCTTAAGAGACCAATGAAAACAGTCAATTTTTTAAAACATTTCGCTTTCCATTACGCGCAATGGTTAATGCGTAATCTATTGATAGCTGTTTGTGTTCACGAAATCTAACTATGACTATCCCTACAAAATATACATTTTCAAGGGCGATGAGAATGGGAACTTTTTGTTCTCATTTTTATTTCCTGTATAAGATATTTCTTAAGGATCAATTGATTTTGATGAGAAACAATTATGATGATACATTGTATCCGTTGACCATTCATGAAAATAAGTGGCCAGGTTGCATGATTCATAGCAATTTCACCACCGTTTCCAAGGTTATAAGATATCCACGGATGATATGCTAAACTGTTGTAAAAAAAAGCTCGTGTCTAGGAATGATTATGAACCCCCGATCTTAAAGGAAGGTTCATCATACCTTTATCGGTAGAAAAAGTACTGTTGTGCTGCAGCAGGGTTTTATTTACGATTTAATCAACAGAAACTCGCTGAAATTCTCGTTTCAAAGTACTGATCGTACTATATGCTAATAAAAACCTGAGGTTCTATTATTCTGGCTGAGTTGCGCTGTGATGGTGTATTGTGCGTATTTCCCTGTACCTAACGGTGGACATTAATTTCACGTTTTAATAGCTGTTCGCGTTTTAATAGCTGTTCGAACGAGTATAGTTCATTGACAAAAGCTGGTTTCAGTTTTCAAAATGAATTTTCTGTCGTTCAAATGTGATCAATCCAAACAAAAATAATCATATATATATCTTAATAATGTTCCCATTATCATGAAAAAAAAAATTTTTCTAATTCGCCACACATTTTGAGTCAACCAGTACTGAGTCTGTTTTTCCATTTTTCAAAAGAACAAACACTAGCCTATTTTCTCGTGCATGGGCTAAACTATGAGACGCAGGCTGTTAAAAAAGCTACTGTTTGTGTTAACGAAAACTATCTATGGCTATCCCTACAAAGCCACACACTGGGGTGATTTACCTATAATTCGGTGCAATACTATCGCCGAACATCAAATCGTGAAATCGGTTTGATATTCGGTGCTACTGCGGGGACGGTGTCCGCACTCGTAGCGCTGGAATTTGGCGCCGAGCTATCTGCACGCATATAAATATTCATTTTACTATTCATATATCGTACCGGTATATGACAAACTCTCTTAATATGATCATCAGACAAATCAATATCAATTTATTCACTACTTTTGCGTACAAAACCGGCGCGGATTTCGCGGTAGACCAAAGTTTTTTCCGCTGGAAAATGCGTATTTAGCCATTATGTTTCAAAATTTTCCTGGGGGAGGTCCCCAGACCCTCGTCCACACTTCGCGCCCCCTTTCAGGAAATCTTAGATCTACCCACCTGCAAAATATCTTGCACAACAATTTCTATTCAGGGGCCTGTTCATAGACAGATTGTGACGTAGTCGTACCATGATACAAACTTATATTCTTCCAGCCACCCATCTGGTGGTATAGATATCAGCATTGTACGTATCGGGTTTAGGCCATCAATTTAATAGACTTCCGTCAATTTTTACCACGAATAACATTATGGTGTAACGAAGACTGAAATTACCATAAAACATAGATCCTCACTATATATTACCCATACTAACCCCAAAATCAATTATGGGATGTTGATATTTACATTGAACGAGGACCTCGGGTGTTCTTCATTTTAGACATTACCCTGTCAAATATACGAAATGAAGATTTCCCGATATACATGTAAAACGATCACCCATGTATCCATTTAAATCCGCCTTCAAAGGCGTCACTAGTGGGGGGGGGGGGGGGTGTTGCGAACGCTCCCCTATTTCAAATTTGAGATCCACTTAAATGATTGATCAGTTGTCAACGTTATCTTGTTCCACTCATGAGATGAGCACAAATTCCAAAATTCGCATCAGAGTGGCATTCATAATGCATCTAAAACTCCCAATTTTTACTAATTGTTGTGGGGCCCGTAGTTCGAAATTCATCGGAGTTCCACCCAAAAGTGATACAAAAATTGATTGACCATTTAGCGGCTGTAATGTCAAGACACATATCATAACAACTTTTGAGAGCGGAATTCGTTACACATATTGACCATACGGTGGACGTTCTTCGATGGCGATCACTGTATGATTTTACATTTGAACTATTCATTGTATGATTAATGTAAGGATTTTGCACAGTGCATGCCAAGAAACGTATCTACCACGATTTCATATCTGGGCGGCGGAACGGGTCTGACCAGTCCGACTATGGAGGCACCAATGATTTTCTGAGATCAGGAATTTTCTGTACAGTATATTTCGTCGTTATTCATTAATACTATTTTGTAAAACTTGAACTTCATAATAGGATTCATTAGAAATACTGTCCATTTCCGCTGGAAATTTACACGAAAAACTGCGATCTCTATTTTGTTCAAGATATTCTGGGGCAGGTTGACTCCCTGGCTACAGTTTCGCTAAATTATGGCCTTACATTGTTCCGACCATCATTATGATAATGATGGTCGGTTAAATATTTAGGCGGTTCCGCTGCCCCTGTATATAAGGCGGGTCTCTGAACAGCCTAGTGTGTGAGTATTCATTTAAGATGACTTCTTGTAATCTTAAAAAGTGACTAGAAATTGCATAAAACCACTTCAAATTTTCAAAAATTCTCTTGTTTTAAGATGACTTCTTGTAATCTCAAGTGACAAGAAATTGCATAAAATTACTTCAAATCTTCAAAAATGTTAGATTAGATTAGATTAGACTTTGCATTTGCGCCTTGTTCTGGTTTTGACTTAGGACCTTCGGTCCTCGTCTGGTCAGTCGCTCATACAGTTCAACCTTTCACCATTCGAACTCCCCATTTCCAAAGCTAGATACGGGCCTGCGCTCAGAACATCGCGCCTTCGGTGCTCGTCACCTACCTTCCTTTACTTGAGTTCCGCATTTATAAGAAAAGCTCCCCAAATAAAAAGATCTGGTGACGCCCCTGGCCTTGGAAACTTTTGGTAGAAATTTATCGCGATCCTAACGACCAGAGAAATTTGTTTGCACAATCCACTATATCTATCAACTAAGATTTCGGGCTCTTCGTTTTTTACATTATCCCCACCAAAAAACCCAATTGTTTCATTGGGTCCTTGTTTCTCATTGATTTTCCACGCGTCACTTTTAATTTCACAAAGGCAATAGAAAGTGAAACAAGATGAGTATACAGTTTAAAATTGTTTTATTAGTTTTTAAAGCACTGAATGGTCTTTCTCCTGTCTATATTCAAGAACTGTTG